>PVKS010003388.1:32965-57779 GCA_004027875.1 Aplodontia rufa | reverse complement strand
ATTTATTGGGAGAAACCTGTGGAGGGGACCCCAGGAGAGCCTGGGCCCCATCTTCCACTTACAGACTGGGGTAGATAGAGAGGACTACTGGAAAAGAAGATTAGGGAGTTGTCAGGCAAGGTTGATCTCTTGTAGAGGATGTTTAGGGTTTCTTTGCAAGATGGTGGAGTATTATTGTAGGTGGGTCTTCAGTTTAGGGATTAGGTGGGTCTTCAGTTTAGGGATTAGGTGGGTCTTCAGTTTAGGGATTAGGTAGGTCAGGGGTTTAGGGATAGGTGGGTCTTGTTTTAAGATGGAGGATAATATTTCAAAATGACATTGCCTTGGTTAAATTCTACCTAATATTCTTTTTTTTTTTTTGGTATGCCAGGTTGAACAGAGGGACACTCCACCACTGACCTACATCCCCACCCCTCTTTATTTTTCATTTTGAACTGATTCTCTTGCCTCCTGAATTGCTGGGATTACAGGCATGCACCATCATGTCTGGCTTCTTGTTTGCTTGTTTCTTTTGTGAAAAATAGGAAGTCTGAGGGTCCATTTTCAGAATGTAGTACTCAGTCTTAAATTTTGTATGTAAAAGAAAGCCATCTTAGGTTGGGAAATCACGTGGTTAGAGAGGAGCCATTTTTTAAAATTCCCTAACATATCCCATGACACCCATAGCTCTTTTCTGTACCCGCCCCAATTTTATATTAGCTAATTGCTCAGATTGTACCCCTGAGCTCCTCCAATCAGAGTGAAGGGCAGGATTGCATAAAGTTAGAGACATAAGCAAGCAGAATGCCTGCCTTGCTTGTTGGATCCCTTTGTGGGTGCACCTTTCTGCAGAAGTAAAATTTGCCTTGCTCAATCACTTCCAGGCACATATTTGATTTTCTTATTGCACCTTAGTATTTCTAATAATTTTATTTCTAACACTTTCCCCCTCATTTAGCCATCCAGCATACTGAAGAAAAATGCAAGGAGCAGGTCGCAGAGAACCATATATCCCTTGCTAAAGTAGTTTAGATTTTATTAAAAAGGTAGAAGGGAAATAGTGAGGAGTGTTTGAAGGATTACTTATATTTTCAATTTCAGATTTTAGAAAAGAGGTGGCTATGTGTTGAGTGGATTTGGAAGTGATATGGGCAGGAAGCCTGGAGACCAGGGGCAGGTGGAGGAGCAGAGCTTCTGCTCTGGGCTCTATGGTGTAACTGGCAAGGGTCAGAAGAGCTGAGGTCTAGGCAGCATGCTTTGTATACCAGAAGGAAGAACTTTCTTTTTCAAATTTATTTGATGTCATCCTTTGGGCTAGTGGCAGACAAGCTACAAGACCAGTTTCTAGACTCTCAATGGTCCACACAAGGAATAAAAAGAATGCCAGCAAGTGAGGAAAATCGAACTAAAGCACCTGCAACAGGGTTAGAGTGAAACAAAAACCTTGTTGCTCTAGTTGCTCCAAATCCACACTTTCTGTCTGCTCTGAAAAGAGATCTGGGCCCTTTAAACACTTTTCTTCACCAGTTGGCACAGAAGCTTTATCAGTATAGTGCTTTGGACTGGCATTACAGGAGGAAAGGATTTACCTCCTGATTCTAGTGTGTGTCTTCCAGGTTTCTGCAGCAACCAGGCTTCCCCAGACACCAGCTCCAGCACCGAGCTTCTGCGGCGTGCTGACAGCGTCTTGGGGTTCCCAGGGTTCCCACTCCTGCAGTGCCGGTAGCCAGCAGCACCTAGCTCCAGCAGCTTCCTCCAGATCACCCATCCTCCCTTCCAAATGCTGGCTCCTGCAGCATTTGCATCTCTCCTGATTAAACTGCTGCCAGAAATGGTCCCTCAAGATAACTGTGATGTGGAGGTGAAGGAGAGAGCAGAGCTAGAGTAATTTCCAGGTTCTGACCTGGAGGGACAGTGGGGACATTAAGCAGCAGGGGAAATGAAGGCAGGTGGGGCAGAACCATGAGTTCAGTTTGGAGCGCGCAGAATTCGATGTGTGGCTGGGACATCCAATGAGTAGGGTTATAGCAATGAAGGGCTCAGGCGAGAGCTGAACGGAATATACAGATCTGGAGTTGCCAGTATAGAAGTGGTCAAGAAAGCCTTAACTTTGAATAAATGGCATCTTCAAGGGACTGGTGGTAGTGAGGGGTCTCTTCAGAGAACTAATTGCATAGTCTCTCTGTACGTAAAAAGACTGAACACCCCACTCACTGCTTGGCAATATGAAGGTGGAAGTAAAAATTTGGAGATTCAGGGGCTGGAACAGTGGCTCGGCAGTTGCAGCGCTTGCCTGGCACGTTCGAGTACTCGAGCTCAAACCTCAGCAGCACGTGCACAATGAAGTCTTGGAGCAACGGAACAAGGAAAGCCACGTGAAAAACTAAATAAAATTAACAACAACAACAACAAAAAACCCAAAAACCTTGGAGATTCAGTTAACACAGATTTTCACGAGATAGCTTAGGACTAAGAGGAAATGAAAACGTTTATGCTGATTAGACTACATAGCATAAATAATTTAGTTAAGGCAATCAATCACTTTTAAACGTCCCGGTACTTAAGAAAAACTCAGCTTGAAAAAATATTTTTTTAAAAAGAGAAGCAGGGCTGGAGCAGTGGCTCAGCGGTTTCGGCGCTTGCCTGGCAAGAAGGAGGACTCGGGTTCATAACCCCAGCACCACGTACACAACTGATTGTTGGAGCAACTAAGGCCATGTGAAAAACTAAATAAAGTTGTTTTTCTCTCTGTCTCTCTCACTGTCCCTCTCTCTTTAAAAAAAATAAAATAAAAAATAAAAAAAAATAAAAAGAGAAGCAAAAGGAAAGACCTCCAATACCTAGAGACATCTAGGAAGGAGATGAAGGTAGCAAAACTTAGAATATCAAAATAATAAAATTTAGAGATCAAGCACTTAGCATATACAGAAAAGGCTTTATCTTAGAATTATTCTTATGTTACTTATATAGTCTGGAGATAAAAACTTCAAACAATAAGAAATGTGCAAAGTAAAAAGTGAAAATATCTCCCATCTTCCTTTCTTTTCCAATCTCACTCCTCAGAAATCACTCTAGTTAAAAATGTAGTATGTAGGGGCTAGGGCGGTGGCTCTGCAGTTACAGCACTTGCCTGGCATGCACGAATATGCAGGTCGAACCCCAGCACCACGTACACAACGACGAAGTCTCAGAGCAACGAAGGCCACATGAAAAACTAAATAAAAATTGTTTCTCTCTCTCTCACTGTCCCTCTCTTAAAAAAAAATGTAGTGTGTAAGTGGGGTGCAGTGGCACATGCCTGTAATCCTAGTAGCTTGAGAAGCTGAGACAGGAGAATCACAAGTTCAAGGCCAGCCTCAGCAACTTAGCAAGACTATATCTCAATATCAAAAACTTTTTAAAAAGTTTTGGGGAGGGGGCTGGAGCGGTGGCTCAGTGGTTACGGTTCTTGCCTGGCACGCGCAAGTACACGGGTTCAAACCCCAGCAACCCACGTACACAACTGAGTGTCAGAGCAATGAAAGCCATGTGAAAAACTCAATAAAAAATGATTCTCTTTCTCTGTCTCTCTCACTGTCCCTCTCTCTTTAAAAGAAAAAAAAAAAAGATTTTAAAACAGTGGCATGGTATTCCATCGCAAATATGCGCTGTTTTACCATTCCTTGTTTATGAAGACCTAGAGAATGAGAAGAACCCAGCCCTTTATTTTTATTTATTTATTTGGTACTGAGGATCGAACCCAGGTGCTTTACCACCAAGCCACAACCACAGCAATTTTTATTTTGAGTCTTGCTAATATGCTTAGGGCCTCACTAAATTGCTAAGGCTGGCCTCAAATTTGTGATCTTCTTGCCTCAGCCTCATAGATCGCTGAGGATATAGTGAGAGCCACTGCATGCAACTAAATCTCTTAAAATATATCTCTTGCTAATTCTCTTTCTCTAGTTTGACCCTGACTGATATACAGTACTTTAAAAAAATTGATTCAGGGAGCTGGAGTGGTAGCTCATCAGTTGTGGTGCTTGGCTGGCATGTGCAAGGTCGTAGGTTCAAACCCCAGCACCACGTACACAACGAATTATCAGAGCAACAAAAGCCACATGAAGCACTAAATAACATTGATTCTCTCTTTCTCTCTCTGTCCCTCTCTCTCTTAAAAATTTGATTTAGTTATTTGTGAAATTTTATCCTTATAAATTGTACAAATGTTTATTGAGTTCCTAAAAAAAACTCTGTGAAATTTTGACTTTTAATTGCATCAAATTTATAGGCTAACCCTAACTTGTGAAGAATTGTTATCCTTATAATCTTAAGTCACTCATTCCAAGAATAGAGCTGTTTCTGCATTTATTTGGATCAACTGCCATACCTTTCATCAACATTTTATTTATTTATTTATTTATTTTTGGTAGTGGGGATTGAACACAGTTAGATTATACACTATAATTAATTAATTTATTAATTTATTTATTTTTGTACCAGGAATTGAACCCAGGGGCACTTAACCACTGAGCCACATCCCCAGACCTTTTTTAAAAAAATTTTTTGAGAGAGAATTAATTTTAGTTTTTCATCTGGTTTTAGTTTTTCTGACACTTAGTTGTATATGTGGTCCTGGGGTTTGAATCCAAGTCTTCATACATGCCAGGCAAGTGTTCAAATCACTGAGCAACCTCTCTAGTCCCTCCCCAGACCTTTTTTAAATTATTATTTTTTTACTTTGACAGAATCTTGTTAAATTGTTGAGGCTGGACTTGAACTTGGGATCCTCCTGCCTCAGCCTCCCATATCATTTGAATACTTTACATTTCTTATTGTTATTGAGACTAGTTTTCTGTTTTTAATGGTATTTTCCAGTTTGCTATTTGATGATACATGAAATTGATTTTTGAAAGTTGATTTTGTATACAGCAAAACTTACTGAACTTTCTTACTAGTTCTAATAGTTTCTCTTTTTCTGGATAATTTTCTTTGTGAATAATCATAGCTTTCTCTAAATTATCTATCAATTTTTATACCTCTTAAGTCTTCTACTTGATTTAAGTAGAAAAAGGAATCTAAAATTTTAAAGAAATGTGAATGCCATGGGATTCCTCTTTTGCAAACTCTCACTGTCCTGTACCACTGTCTAGATGATCACAGAAGATATTCTCTGATAAAAGCTCCGAGAAATACCTGCATGAATGAGTATCAATTTTTAAAAACAGAGCTATAGCGACTATGTCAATTAAAAAAAAACTTCTGTGGACACTCTGAGGCAGAATATGAATCAATGTGCCTAGCTCAGACCCATATAATAATGCCAATAATCAAGATATTCCTTGAATTAGTGTGCTTGCTCTGCAACTGGACTTAGAATCCTAACATTTAAATCAGAATAGATTATCTCCACCAGGTGGTGCCAAACCCCAACCTGAAGGGACAGGCTTGGCAAGCGCAGGGTCTGGATCTCTAAAACTATACCCGCTGAGCTCACCTGACTCATTTTATTAGTTTCTCCATAGCACGTTCTTGAACTTTTGGCAACTGATATTTTGGAATCCATTTATTGTTGGGGTTTTATCACTGGAATTTCATTATGTTTAGCAAAACAGCATAATCTCAGTATTAGCTCCTGGACCTGTAGATTGTTATTGTGGCAGGAAGAGTCAAATGGGAGTCCCCAGAACTCTCCCTTCATATTGAAACAGTGAAATTGCCGGCCCCCCGGTGGCGCATACCTGTAATCCCAGTGGCTTAGGAGGCTGAGGCAGGAGGATGCAAGTTCAAAGCCAGCCTCAGCAATTTAGTGAGGCCCTAAGTAACTCAGCGAGACCCTGTCTCAAAATAAAAAATGAAAACGGGTGGGGGCGTGGCTCAGCAGTTTAGTGCCCCTGGGTTCAGTCCCTGGTACACACACACACAAAAGTGGAATTAAATTAAATTTATTATTGTTATTATTTTACAATACTAGAGATTGAACCTGAGTGTGCTTTATCACTGAGCTACACTCCTCTGTCCTTTTTATTTTATTTATTTATTTATTTATTTTATTTATTTATTTTTAAAGAAAGGGGACAGAGAGAGAGAAAAGCCATTTTTTTATTTAGTTTTTCATGTTCCTTTCATTCCTCAGACACTTAGTTGTGTACGTGGTGCTGGGGTTTGAACCTGAGTGCTCATGCATGCCAGGCAAGCATCATAACCACTGAGCCACCACTCCAGCCCCAATTTGTTTATTTTTTAAAGAGAGAGAAGGGGGGGCGTAAGAAGAAGAGAGAGAGAAAGAGATAATCAACTTTTTTTTTTCATCTGGGTCTTGCTTTTCTGACACTTAATTGTGTATATGGCGCTGGGGTTTGAACCCAGGTCCTCACGCATGACACCTAAGTGCCCCAACCACTGAGCCATAACTCTAGCACCTAAGTCCTTTTTATTTTGAGACAAGGTCTGGCTAAATTGTGGAGGATGGACTTAAACTTGTGATCCTACTGTCTCAGCTGCTGGGGTAGTTGGGATTACAAGCATGCTTCACCACATCCAGCTAAAATAATGAAATTTTAGAAACTCACAGACAGTGTTAATATCAAAGTCTTCTTGGAGCAGTGGCTCAGTGGTTGTGGCACTTGTCCAACACGGATGAGTACCCGAGTTCCAGTCCCAGTACCACGTGTACAGTGAAGTCTTGGAGCAACGAAAGCCATGTGAAAAACTAAAATAAAATTGATTCTCTTTCTCTCACTGTCCCTCTCTCTTTATTAAAAAAAAAAAAATCAAAGCCTTCTGAGATTCAGAGACAGTGATTTCGGTTTAGATCTGTTTGACTCACCAGTTTGATAGTACAAAAGACAGATGAGTCTTAGAGAATGACGGTGGGTTATCTTACCCAGGTGAGGACTCTGATTACTGTTGTTATTCCAGACAAAGTCTTTTGTTTTGGGGAAATCAATATAACTCTCAGTAATTGGAATGGAGCTATCGATCTTGCAAATTATATGTACTTTCTTGATTTCAATAAACAAACTTGTTTGTTTTTTGTTTTTTTTTTTAAGAAAAACTCTTTCTATCTTGCTTGCCTTGAACTTAGGGTCCGTCTGCCTTAGCCTTCCAAGCAACTGGAATTTAGAGGTGCATACCACTGGGCCCATGAGAACCTCTTTGTTGTACAAGGGATAGCAACACCCTTTCATTGTCTCCTGTCAAGGTTAGGTAAAATCTCTGGTTCTGTGTGATAGGAACCTTTATTATATTCTTGATTTTTTTTTTTTTTTTTTTTTTTTTTTTTTTTTTTTTTTTTTTGTACTGGGGATTTAACCCAGGGGTGCTTTATCATTGAGCTACACCTATCGCCCTCTTTACTTTTTATTTTGAGACAGGGTCTTGCTAAGCTGCTTAGGGCCTTGCTAGGTTGCTGATGCTGGCCTTGAGTTTGTGATCCTCCTGCCTCAGCCCCCTGAGAGGCTGGGATTACAGGCGTAACCACCATGCCTGGCTAGGAACCTTTAATATTTCATCAGTCCACAGGTCGTCATGCACCAGTCTATCACATAGATGACATTACGCTGCAAGGACCTACAAATAAAGAGCGGGTACTTCAGCAGCCTCAGTGAAAAAGAAAGAAAAAGTATACCAGGAAGTGGGAAAGGAACCCCATGACATTACAGAAGAATGATATCTTAGCGACATTTCTGGGGAAAATGTTGTTTTTTCTCCAAATGGAAGAACCAATTACTATACCACAAAGAAAGAGGCATAATTCTTGATGGGTTCTTGTGCAAATAAGGACAATATTATCATTCACATAGTTATATACTTGAGACTTTTTTTTTGTTTTTTCCTTTCCCTCAATATTTTATATAGAGAAAGATACTTGTTAATTTTATAATTCAGTAACTAGTGACACATTTTCAAGGTGAAATTTAAGAAAATTCAAAGAGGAATGAAAATTACCTGAGATCCTACATGCAGTAATGAATGAGACTTGGATTTAACCATTTTGGGGAAGTGTTAAGGATATATGACAGAATTGCATTATGTTAGATGCTACTTTTTTAACAAAGAGAGGGGAACAATAAGTGTGTGTGAGAGAGAGAGAGAGAGAATGAATTGATTTTATTCAGTTTTTCATGGCACTTTCTTTGCTTGGGCACGTCGTTGTGTACTTTGTGCTAGAGTTCGAACCCACGTTCTGGCGCATGCTAGACAAGCACCGTAACCGTGCAGCCACCGCTCCAGCCCCGAGATGCTTCTGTTTTTTTTTTTTTTTAAAGGGAGAGGGACAGTGAGAGAGAAAAAGAAGGAGAGAATCAATCTCATTTAGTTTTCATGTGACTTTTCTGTGCTCCGAGACCTCCTTGTGTATGTGGTTGCTGGGGTTTGAACTTGCATTCTCTCGCGTGCCAGGCAAGCATCGTAACCGCTGAGCCACCACTCTAGCCCCAAAATGCTTCTGTTTTAAAAGCAGTGTTATAAAGAAAACAGTGTTCAGTGTGAGGAAAAAAGGCGTGCGTTGATTTGGGGAAGCCAAAGGGGAGGGCTTTGTCTCTCCTTGGGTTCACTTAGCATCCATATTCCTTCCCTACACTGGGAGGGGGGGAGATCTCTACTTGCAGCAGGGCTTGCATTCCATTCTAGAAAGCCAGGGATCCCAGGCACTTGTTTTCCCAGCTTTGCCTGTAGCTAGGTGACATCCCAGTTTTAGAATGAGAAATTAGTTAAGGATTCAAAAAAACCAAGATTGCACAGAATACAGTCTGGGAATGGGTAGTGGCCGCAGCATTAGCTACATGCAGTTACCAGAGTCAGCAAGATAGCAGTTCTTGCTGCCAGGGTATCCAGGATCAGTGGTGCTGGAGGTCATAGTCTGCCATGGCTGGGTTCAGTAGCAGCAGCTATGGTGTCTTTGTGAGACAAGTGCTAGGGGGTCATTTTTAGTTATCCTGCTGCTCAGTCTTTGAGGCTTATTTGCATTTCCAAAGATTCCAAAATGACCCATATCTTTGAATAATTTCTATAATCAAGATCTATTTTTCAAATATCCTGACAAATAACAGCTTGAACATAAGTTTTTAGTATCAATTGTATTCATCTTTGTGTTTATTTCTCTATTGATACGAAATTGTATATACACAATTATCTCAATTATCTTTTTATTTATAAAGTAAAAAAATAAAATATATGGGATAACCATGCTAAGTGTAGTTCCTTCAGGGTGGTGATATTATGATGAAAATGTTGCTAATTCTTTATTTACTCTTGTCAGAACTGTCCAGATTTTCTTCACAGGAATGCATCATTTGATAAACAACCAAAATCAATGGAACTCTGAGAAACAAAAACAAAAGCAAAGAACTTTAAGCATTTTAAAAAGGTTTTTTTTATGCTTAAAGCAGTCACTGATTTGTGAAGTTTTTCCTCTGTCAGGGGGCATGAGGTGGTGCAGGTCTATAATCCAAGGCACTCAGGAGGGCAGGAGGATCACAAGTTCAAGGCTAGCCTCAGCAGTGTAGTGAAACATTCAGCAACTTAGCTAGACCCCGTCTTAAAATAAAATAGAAAAAGCATGGGAGATGTAGCTCAGTGGCAGAGCATCCCTGGGTTCAATTCCCAGTACCACAAAAAAAAAAAAAACTTTATCAAGAATATCTTTTTTGGGGCTGGAGTGGTGGCTCTGCGGTTACAGCACTTGCCTGGCATGGGCAAGTGCACAGGTTCAAACCCCAGCAGCCATGTACACAACTAAAGTGTCAGAGCAACGAAAGCCATGTGAAAAACTCAATAAAAATTTATTCTTTCTGTCTCTGTCACTCTCTCACTGCCCTTCTCTCTTTAAAAAAAAAAAAAAAAAAGAATATCTTTTTCACTTGTCTGTAAACCCTAATTCCTAACCAAACTAGAATGCTGTAGAATGCTAGGTCATTCCTAAGCTCCTAAGCAGTTCCCTCTGGCTTCTCCATAAGGATGAGTGTTTTTTTCCCTTGGCAACATCTACAATTTTACTGAATTTATTATAATATTGAGAAATTAGTGAACAGTTATCATATCCCTTTTATAATAGACAAGGCAAGAAAAGAGCCTGGGGATTTGCAGCTAGGTAGAAGAACTGGGTCATAAACCTGGTTTTCCTCTTACTGTTTGTGCGGATTTAGATAAATCCATGTAATCTCTCATTTGAAATGAGATCCTCATTTGAAGAATGGAGGTAATACCATATAAATATAACAGGGATATTATGAGGAATAGATATTTGACTAGATATTAGTTACCTAATAAAGTGATTGGGAGAGAGTAGGCTTGAAATCTGTGACAGTTTCAGGTAGATAGAATTAAGAAGTCCACTATCTCAACTGAGTAGACCAACAGCAGGTCATTTACCCAAGTTAGGCAATCAAACTCTCTCCCCCGAGACTGTCCCCTGCATGTATGTACCTACATAGACACTAACCACTCTCTGCACCTGCTCTGCTCTCTGCACCTTAGCGCTAAGGTGATGCTCATCCTGCAAGGGAGACTGTGGAGCAGTGTGTGTGAATCCCCAGGCTGGACAACCCGAGCGAGATCCCTTCCTGTCCAGTTGGGGTCCATTGTATCTCCTCCCCTGGCAATCATTCTCATCTTTCTTTCTTTCTTTTTTTAAGAAAGAGAAAGAGAGAATCAATTTAATTTATTTTTCCTTCCAGCCTTTGTCTCTGCGACACCTAGTTGTGTGTGTGGTGCTGGAGTTTGAACCCAGGTCCTTGTGCATAGGAAAGCTCTCGAACCCTCTGAGCCGCTGCTCCAGCCTCCCTCACCTTTTTTTAGTAACTAAACTAATTGCTGTTCTTTGAGTACCTATCAGTTTATTGGAGTGGGAGAAAGTGTGAGAGGCTGGTTGTGGGAGGAAACCAAGTTGATAATAATAATAAAAAAAGAAGTGTTGAAAAATAATAAGTGTTAGGGGTTGGGGATTTAGCTCAGTGACAGAGTGCTTGCCTAGCACACGCAATGCCCAGTCCTCAGCCCTGAAAAAAAAAAAGAAAGAAAAATAATAAGTGTTAATTTATTTTATATGTACCATATAAATTAAGTGGTTTAATTTCATTTAATCCTTACCCCTAACAATATGAGAATGATACTATTTTTACTCCCACTTTATAGATGAGGAAATGGAAGCTTGGAGGAATTTTAAAACTTGCCTATGTAAGTGGCAGAGTTGTGTGTTAAACCCAGGAACTGTCATATTTCAAAGCCTTTTTTTTTCAGTGCTGGGACTCAAACCCATGCCTTGCACATCCTGGGCAAGGGCTCTCCCACTGTGAGCTGTGTCCTAAGCTTGAGTTATGTTGTTCAGCTTTTTAACTCTCTAGTTGAGAATGGAAGAATGAATTAGGTTGAGCTAAGCACACCTAGAAATAAGAGGAAAACAGGTGAAAGATCATATGATGGGATGTGGGCTGAGAATCTTGCCCATTCCCTTCATTGCATGGACCCAAAAAGCAGAATCGTTTCATCAAAGGGAACTTAAGTAAGTGTTTTTGACATTAGCTTAAGATTCCTTCGCTTCAAACTAAAAAAAAAAAAAAAAAAAAAAAAAAAAAGAGAGAGAGAGAGAAAGAAAGTCAACCTTACCTGTTCTCTGCAAACCCACAAGGTTGTTAATGTTGTTGTTGTTGTTTTGGTTGGTTGGTTTGTGCTGCTGGGGCTCACACTCAGGGCTTCACATGTGTTACGTTAACTCATGACATGAATGATACACTTAATGTGTTGCTACTTGCTTGCTCCGTTAGGGATTAACCTAGTTAAAATTAAGGCACTATTTTTTACTCCCACCCAGTATAAATATTTGCAGGGTGGCACCTGCCAATTTTTGCTTTTTCTGTTTAGTCACTTACACTTCTTATTTTTTCCTTAAAAGTTATCTTTATTTATTTATTTATTTTTAGAGAGGGAGAAAGGTAGGGAGAAAGAGACAGAGAGAGAATAAACTTTATTTTTCATCTGTGTTTTTCTTTTCTTTTCTTTTCCTTTCTCTTTTTTTTTTTTTTTAAGAGAGAGGGACAGTGAGAGAGAGAGAAAGAATCAATTTTATTTAGTTTTTCATGTGATCTTCACTGCTCTGACACTTTATTGTATATGTGATGCTAGGGTTTGAACTCATGTCCTTGTGCATGCCAGGCAAGTGCTGTAACTGCTGAGCCACTGCTCCAGCCCTGGGTTTTGTTTTTTCTGACACTTAATTGTGCATGTGGTGTTGGGGTCTCCATGCATGCCAGGCACCTGCTGTAACCCCTGAGCTTTGCTCCAGCCCCGCGTAACTGTTATCTTTATAGCAAAGATTTAAAGCAAAGTTTAAAGTACACATATAGAAAACGGCACACATCCTAACTGTAGAGCTTGACAAATTTTCACAAAATGAAAATAATAGGGGCTGGAGCGGTGGCTTCAGAGGTTACAGTGCTTGCCTGGCAAGAATGAGAATGCGGGTTCAAACTCCAGCACCAGGAACACAACGAAGTGTCAGAGCAACAAAAGCCACAGGAAAAATTAAATAGAATAAATTTTTCTCTTTTGCTGTCTTACTGTCCCTCTGTCTTTAAATAAATAAAATAATAATAACAATAATAATAATATACAAAGGGTTAGGGATACGGATAAGTGGTTAAGTGCCCCTAGGTTCAATCTCTGGTACCAAAAAAAAAAAAAAAAATCCTCGTGACAACTTCCATTTCCACAATATTTCCTTTTCTTTCTTTCTTTTTTTTCTTTCTTTCTTTCTTTCTTTTTTTTTAAGGGAGAGGTATAGTGAGAGAAAGAGAGAATCAATCATTTTTATTTAGTTTTTCATCTGGTTTTCATTGCTCCAACACTTAGTTGTGTATGTGGTGCTAGGGTTTGAACCTGGGTCCTCCCATGCCAGGCAGGCACGGTACCATTGAGCCACACCACTCCAGTCCCACCACAATATTTCTTTCATGGTACTTTATCTTGTTTATAATGGAGACTTTCCTTTTGTATAAAAAATAAACTCCTCCAATCACTACCCCAAAAAGAACTGCTATTCCGATGTCTGTTGTCATGGATTAGTTTTTCCTGTTTTTGAGCTTTACATAAATTAAATTGTATGTAAGATATTCCGTATGCTAGGAAAGTGCTCTACAACTGAGCCACCACATTCCCAGTCCTCTTTTTTTCTCTTTCTTTTTTTCTGAGACAGGATCCTGCTAAGTTGCTGAGGCTGCCCACCAACTTGCAATTTACCTACCTCAGTCCCCAGTGTGTCTGGATTACAGACCTGCACCATATTACCTGGCCAGAGTCTTATTTTTAGCCCTTTCTCTTCTTCACCTTCCCTTTCCCTACATCCAAAGAGTCACAAAGATCTTCTTAATGTGCCTCCTAAATATCTTTAACTTCATCCCCGTTGCCGCTGCCAGTACTGATGCAGGGTTTTGAGATGAGGCCAGATTCTCTGCTCCCGCTGGTGAATGGATTCTGGGTCGACTGCAGATTCCAGCAGCCAAAACAGCCTACTTCTAGTGTTTGCAGCCATTCCCAGTTAAAACTGGGAATTTGGGCTGGCTGCAGGTGTCTGCTGCCGAAAGTGTTAGCAACTCTCCCGCTAAAAGCTGGGTGTTGCAGCTCTTGGTGTGGTGGAAATTCATCCCAGGAATTCGGCGCCAATCTCCTGGGTTCTTGTCTCATGAATTTTATTCTCATGAAGAATAAAATCCATGGACAACCATGGAAGGAGGAGTAAAAGGAGTAGGATTTATTTAGGAAGAAAAGCAGAGACTCTGCTAAGCGGAGGGGTACCTGGAAGCAGGACACCGTCTAATGGAGGTTAGGCCAGAGGTTATATGATTTGGGGGTATGAGCATAATTAACATTCATGGAGAGCAGGCATTGAGAAATGCACCAACTCCATTGGTTAAAATCTATGTAAAACAGGCATTGAAACTGGTCAAGAGCACCATCGGTTAAAATCTATGTAAAGCAGGCATTGAAACTGGTCAAGAGCACCATTGGTTAAAACAAAAGGTGGCAAATACTTCCTAGTATCCACCTGTGACCACCCCCATCTCTTAGTCAGGGACTAGGGTGAGCCTCAAGGTCTTTTTGCATTTGAAGGCCCTGAGCAAGCCTTGTCAATCACTCTCTGCCTCTACCAGCTAGCTCTTGGATAGGAGCCCTCTGTCCTGACCACCTAGCCATTTCACTGCCTCTCCTAATCTGTCTCAGTATTTGTTTGCTAAGGCTACCATAATAAAGTACCAGAAAGTAGGTACATTAAGCAGTGGAAATTGATTGTCACAGAGCTCTAGAGGCCAGATGTTCAGTATCAAGGTGGCAGGAAGCTTGGTTCTTTCTGAGGGCTGTGAAGGAGGATCTGTTCTCCTTGGCTTGTAGAAGGCTGTATTCATGTTCATATGCTGTTCTCTCTGAATTTCTCTCTGTTTTTCTTTTTTCATTTGTAATAAAGATGTTTCTTTATTGAACAATCTTATAATACTAATTAGACCCAGAAATGTTATTACTACATAGTTTTATTGCTAGAATCAGTGCTAATAGTACTAACAGTAGAAATGGTAATAACGATCGTTGGTTAAGTTTAAAATTGTCATCACCTAAAAGTCTGATTTTTCTCTTTGGATCTTCACATTGTCCTCCCTCTGATGTCTGTGTTAAAATTTCTGATTTTTCTTTTAAGACATGAGTCGTAGTGGGTGGGGACCCATCTTAACAGCCTCACCTTAACTTGATTAGCTCTATAATGATCCTATATCCAAAAGAGGTCGAATTCTGAGAACTGGGGGTTAGGATTTCAAGATGAATTGTTTAGGGGAACATGATTTAACCCATTACACCACCTTTCTTCCAGCCTTTAGATTTCTCACTTAAGTCATTGTTTCTCTCTAGGAATGTCCCTGCTTCCAGCATGGTCTCCATTTAACCCAGTCGCACCCAATGCCAGATAATCACATAAGATCAGCTGTGGCTATTGGTCTAAACCAAGTTCCTGGTCATGCCCACAAAGCCCTTTTGGTTCTGGCCTTGGTCATCCTTCCCAGGCTTATTTCTGCTGCCCACACAGCCAAGCTACAGCTTTGAGTCTTTGGCATGATCATCCTGCCTTCAAGCTTTGCTGTGTTGGGTGGCTCCTGCCTTCAATGCTGTCCCTCCCTGCTCTCCCTAACTGAGTAACTCCTTAGGTCTTCAGTCAGCTCTGGTGTTATCTCTTCTGAAAATCCCTCCCTAACAAAGCCAGACTGGGCTCTATGCTTCTCCTCTGTGACAAAGATTCCCTCAAATTTCCTCTGCTATTCATCTGTAAGTTTATTTATTTATTTATTTTTTTAAGATAGAAGGACAACGAGAGAGAGACAGAGAGAATCAATTTTTATTGAGTTTTTTACATGGCCTTTGTTGCTCTGACACTTAGTTGTATACGTGGGTGCTGGGGTTTGAACCTATGTACTTGCATTGCACATGCTGGGCAAGTGCTGTAACCACCAAGCCACCGCTCCAACCTCTGTAAGTTTATTTTTTTATGGGTTTAGTTCCTTTACAACATCTGCATGCCAGGGACCTTTTGTTCAATGCCTCCTATGCCAAAAGCACTTATTGCACATTTGCTTAACAAATGAGCTGAGTGAAGGAATCAATCCTCATTTAGAAACTGCTGCATCAGGGCTGGAGGGGTGGCTCAGCAGTCAAAGCACGTGCCTGGCATTTGTGAGGATGTGAGTTTGAACCCCAGGACCACGCACGCACCAAAGTGTTGGAGCAATGAAGGTCACATGAAAAACTAAGTAAAAATTGATTCTCTCACTCTCTCCCTGTCCCTCTTTAAAAAGAAAAGAAAAAGAAAGAAAACTGCAGCATCAGAATGATTCATCAAAATGAGTAAATTAGTTGGTGTAACACGACCTGAGGGGCAGTAGGTGTGGTACAACATTCTCATGCAAGGAAAACCCATTAATCTGTATATCTAATACAAAAACAGGGTTGGAAAAAAAATTTCAGAGTCTTAAATCAGAGGGTGTAGCAAGGGAGGAGCAGCCCAAGGGGTGTGGTAATCAGATGAGGTTTAAAATTCTCACCCAAGAAGGAAAACTGCATTTCAGCAGCCTCACTCTGGAGGAAAGTTCTGCTACTCCATCAACTCTTACGTGCCCAGTAGCATGGCCAATAGGAAAGGAATTGCAGTGTTTGGAGCAACCGGTAAAAAAAGTTAAGTTTATGCGATGCTGACTTTGCTCATTCTTTCTTTCTGATTTTAATTTCAGAGCTTCTAAGTATGGGCTAAACAAAAATCCTGTTGGAAGAAATAAAGAAATTATTGCTTGCTGTTGTTGTTGTTGTTGGTGGTGGTGGTGGTGGTGGTGTGTGTGTGTGCGCGTGTTTGTGTCACTGGGAATTGAAGCCAGGGTCTTGCACCTTGTGTTTTTGCTGTGGGAAAGGGGTGGAATGATTTGACATGATTTGTAAAATATGACTTCAGTGGCTCAACTGACATAGCCTCTCCTCCATCAGGGGCTGTACGCCAGAGTTCTTTCTCCACTAACTTCCTTACTTTCTCTTCCCTATTTCCACAGGAGCAAGTGTGAGAGGCCTGTGGGTGTGTAGGGTAGACCCAGTACCTGACCGGAACTCCAGGGATTCTGAAAGGGTATGGGGTTTGGGGGGATGTGCTTGATACCAGAAGCTCAGCTCTTGTCTTGGTTGCCAATCAATCCAAAAAACAAGGAGTTTTGATCTTTTTGAGAAAAAGCAAAAAGTTTTATTGATTTGCTAACAAAGGAGAAATTGAAGGGAATCCTGTTCCAGAGGCTGTGATTCTCTCTGCCAGGGGGAACACAGGGTTTTAAAAAAAGGAATGCAAGGGCTGGGATCCAAATATTATTTGTAGATAAAATTAATTAGTGTCCATCAGGTGTCTTTCAGAGTGTCATTCCTCTAGTTTCTAGCCTTGGAGTTTCTTTTTTCTTATGGGCAGTGATTTTTCTTCTGAGTAGTTAAGGACCTGGTAGCTTAGTCTGGGACAGGAAAAATGTTAGTCTTGTTTCCCCTGCTGTAGGAGGGGAGAGTGGAGGAAGAACAAAAGGAAAAAAAGAAAACCATGTCAATTTTAAAATAAGTCACCTGAGGTCAAGGGGCAAGGTTTGTATTCAAAGCATAAAGGGGAGCCCCATTACATACTGAGGGACCTCTCTCACCTAGATGGCTGCCCGAGCTGTTGAATTGGCCTCCCTGATTCCGAAGTCTTTTCTCTAATAACCAGAACCATCTTTGCAAAATGTTAATGGAACCAGTTCATTCTCCTTCACTCTCTTCTCATTTTGGCCTCCTGAGGATCCATTCACAACCCTCCAGTCATGCATGTACTGTCTCTGCTCAAAACCCCTCAACACCTCCACGCCCCGTCTCCAAGGAAAATGCAAAGGTCTGAGGATTTGGCTCAGGGTTAGAGTTCCCTCACCACCAAGTTCAATTCTCAGTACCATGGGGAGTGGGAGACATCATTCTGTGTGAGGAGCTTCCAGACCTTATTTTAAAACTTGCAATTCCACTCCCACCTGGTCATCATCTGGCTCCCTTCCCTTCCCTGCATGATTTCTAACATTACTATCTGCCTCTCCACACTAGGAAACAAGCTCTATGCAGACATGGATTTTGTCTGGAGGAGGACAAGAGCTAAAGCAAAGAGAAAGGTGAAATAAGCCCTCAAACTCAATAGCCAGGATGGGGCTCAGGGGGGAAGGCCTATAGCCCCAGCTGCTTGGGAGGCTGAGCAGGAAGACTGAAAGATCAAGGCCAACTTCCTCAGCTTGGCAAGACCCTGTCTTGAAAAAGAGCTGGGGGTGTAGCTCAGTGAACCCCTGGATTCAATCCCTATTACCACAAAAACAAAACAAAAACCCAATAGTTAGGTGTGCTACTAATTTTAAAAGGAACAACAATTAAAGGCAGTGGGGTGGGAGGATACCTGTATTAGACTTTACAGAGAGGGAGAAGATGTTCATCTTTCCTGAAAGAGATAAGCCATTGAGTTCTGAACAGAGGAATGACATGAGCTTCCTACTAAAGGGATCATTTGAACATCTGTTTTGTGAAGAGACTGTAAGGAGAAAAGGTAGGAGCAGGGAGATCTGCTGGGAGGCTGTTGCCGTAAACCAGGCAAGATGACAGTGACCACTAGCAGCCTTGGGGTGGTGGGGAGTGGTCAGAGTTTGGATAGGTTTGGAACGGAGAGCTGACAGGGTTCTTTGACCGACCAGATGTTAAGGGTAAGGAGGGAGGAATTCAGAATATCTTCCAAGTTTTCTGGCTTGAGCAACTAGAAGAAATAAACTTGAGAGTTACTGAAATGTGGAAGATAGTGGAGAGAAGCATTTTACGGAAGTCAGCAGCTCAGTTTTAGTGTTCTTAAACTTGAGTTGCTGACTAGCCATCTAAGGATTTGGACAGGCAGTTGACTTAGGTCCTTGGGATTGGCTCTAATGGAATCAGGTTAGCTGTGTCAGAGTTGAAGTTTGATTCATAGTTAGTGAAGGGGATGGGCTGTTTACCTTCTAATCCAGTTCGTATTCGTAGTTCAGTAATGTTGGAGAATTGGGTGTGCTTACATATTTTAGGTAGGGTTCCTAGAATTCACAGATTAAAAACTCAAGTTGCCCAGCCAAGTTTGAATTTCAGATAAACAATGAATAATTTGTTTTGTTATAATGAATATTCAAATATTGCATGGGTCATGCTTACACATTAAAACTATTTACCATTTATTTGAAATTAAAATTTAACTGGGTGTTCTACATTTTTATCCGCCAACCCTGTCATTAAGCATTTCTATGCCAGACTTGGGAGTGGCTAAGTCTGGGAACAGTGGCTGCCTCTGTTGCTGGTTTCTAGAAGACTAGAACTCCCAAAGTCCTGGTGCAGATTTAGGAAGTCTGTTCTATTCTTCTTCCCATTACAGGGTTCTGTCCAAACCTAGAGGCCAAGCTGGGATAAAAAAGTTCCTGCTAGATGACAGGCCCTGAGCTACTTGTTTCACTAATACAACCTCTCAAGGGGAGTAGAGAACGCCTTAGTGGCCTCACCTTATAGATAAGGATGAGTTTGTCCAAGGTCATGCAGGTAGTAAGGGTCTTGAGACGGCAGGGAACAGCCTTGCAGTCAAACCTGGCAGATTTGCCCTTCTCAGCCATTTAGTGTCTGTTACCTTAGGCAAATCACTTAATTTCTCTGTGCCTTAGTTTTCTATTTATAAGTTGGAATTTGTAATACTTCAACACAATCTTTTTTTTTTTTTTTTGGTACTGAGAAGTGAACCCAGGGTGTTTTACAACTGAGCTGCATGCAGAGCCCTTTTTAAAAAATTTAAATTTTGAGACAGGCTCTCAATAAGTTGATGAAGTTGACCTTGAATTTGAGATTTTTCTGTCAGCCTCTCAAGTCACTGGGATCACAGATGTGCCCTAAGCACCCAGCAGAAATTGTAATACTGTCTTAAAGGGTCACTGTGAGTTGATATAAAATGTGTTAAGAGCCCTGTCCAATGCCCATTATTTGCTAAGAACTTAAAAACAAAGCAAATTTAGGATCCATCCATCCCTAAAACATGTTTGAGAAATTAATATCTCCCTATGGTCTCTGAAGATGAACCAAATGAAAGTGACATTTTGGGAAAAAGTCAAAGATTCTGTGCACATAGAGCCTCTACACCAGACCCTTGAGGCCAGGGTTTTGAGATGAGGCTGGATTCTCGGCTCCTGCTGGAGAATGCTGCAGATTCCTGTGGCCAAAAGAGCCCTTTTCTAGTGTTTGCAGCTATTCCCAGTTAAAACTGAGAATTTGGGCTAGCCGCAGTGTTAGCAGCTACCCAGGTAAGAGCTAGGAATTCGGTGCCAATCTTCTGGGTTCTTGTCTTGCGAATTTGAAGAATAAAATCCCTGGACAACCATGGAAAGGAAGAGTAAAAGGAGTAGAATTTATTTAAGGAAGGAGAGCAGAGTCTCCACAACGTGGAGGGGTACCTGGAAGCAGGAAACCATCTTACGTGTGTTAGGCCAGGGTTTATATGGTTTTGGGTATGAGTCTTGATTAAGATTCATGTAAAGCAGGCATTGAGAAGAACACCAACTCTTGATTAAACTCTATGTAAAACAGGCATTGAAACTAAGCACCAAAATCATTGGTTAAAATCTATGCAAAACAGCTAGCAAATCTTTCCTAGTTCCCATTTGTGTTCACCCCCCCACCTTTTAGTTTTCCCACCTCTGGGACAAAGGCACTGCTCCCAAGGGTGAACTGCCTGGTCTTTTGCATTTGAAGGCCCTGAGCTTGCCAGTTAATCTCTCTCTGCAGTTAGCTTCCAGGTGTGGTTTAATGGGGCCCATTGTCCTGACTACCTAGCCATTTTACTGCCTCTCCTAATCTGTATCACCCTGACACTTGTGCAAAGGAAAAAATAATAAAGAAATGAAAGAAGAACAAGTCATCTTCTAAGAGGAGGTACTGACATCAGAGGTGCAAGGATATTACACAAGGGGTGAAGTTGGGGACCCTCATGGGTTGTTCTCCCTCATCTCAGACACTTTGTGTAAAAAACAGGAGCGTGTATTCGGCACCAAATGTTCAGGCGCAGATGTTCGAAAAGGAGTCAGGCCTAAAAGTGGCTAAGCAAAACCATTTTTTTGGGAAGCCACTCTTGGGCCAGGTTTACCTGGTCTGCCAGAGTGAGGGCGGACTGGGGAAGTGGCGTGGAGCCCTGGCTAGGCAGCAACTTTATAGTCTGGGGTGGGCAGAGGAAGTTTAGGGGTCTCTTCCCTCAGGAATTGGCTGGTGACTCCATTGATCATCCAGCGATTTCAAGATGCCATTGGGGCTTGTCTGCTAGCATCTGATTGGTTCTTCCTTCGCATGCTCAGGCTGCTTGATGCCCTGCCCCCACCCAGCCCCACGAACCGAACACTTTCTTTTTTTATTTCCCTGTTTTTTGTTTTGTTTTTGGTGGTGGTACTGGGGATTGAACTGAACTACATCCCAATATTCCAGTATTTTTTTTTTAATTTTGAAACAGGACTCACTAAGTTGCCAAGGCTGTCCTCAGACTTGTGATCCTTTTGACGCAGACTCTGAAACTATTGGGATTATAGGCATGTGCTACCTTGCCCAGTGCCCTTTTCACATTCGACTCTTCTGTTTATACTGGCATTGATGCGGGGTTTTTGAGATGAGGCCGGATTCTCTGCTCCCACTGGTGAATGGAGTCTGGGCCTCTACAGATTCCAGCAGCCAAAATAGCCGGCGTCTAGTGTATGCAGCCATTCCCAGTCAAAACTGGGAATTTGGGCTGACTGCAGGTGTCTGCAGCCGAAAGTGTTAGCAATTCTCCAGCTAAAAGCTGGGTGTTGCAGCTCTTAGTTTGGTGGAAATTCATGCCGGGAATTCGGCGCCAATCTCCTGGGTTCTTGTCTCATGAATTTGAAGAATAAAATCCACAGACAACCACGGAAGGAGGAGTAAAAGGAGTAGGATTTATTTAGGAAGAAGAGCACAGACTCCGCAAAGCAGAGGGGCACCTGGAAGCAGGACAGCCTCTAATGGAGGTTAGGCCAGAGATTATATTGATTTGGGGTATGAGCATAATTAACATTCATGCAAAGCAGGCGTTGAGAAATGAATCAACTCTATTGGTTAAAATCTATGTAAAACAGGTATTGAAACTGGTCAGGAACACCATTGGTTAAAACAAAAGGTGGCAAATACTTCCTAGTATCCACCAGTGATCACCCCCATCTCTTAGGGACTAGGGTGAACCTCCAGGTCTTTTTGCATTTGAAGGCCTTGGGCAAGTCTGTGACCACCCCCCACCTTAGTTGAAACAAAGGTGAGCCTCAGGTCTTTTTTTGCATTTGAAGGCCCTGAGCATGCCGAGTCAATCACTCTCTGCCTCTACCAGCTAGCTCTTGGGTAGCTCTCTGTCCTGACTCCCTAACCATTTCATTGTCTCTCCTAATCTGTCTCAGTATTTGTTCTGTCCCTATATTTCAAACTAGGATGATAATATTGTTATTTCTTGATTTTTCACCTTTAGATGGTATGAGAAATAGAAGTCTGATCGTTCGTTTTCAGAATGCGGCCTTAAGGTTCCCATATAAAAGGAGGCCATCTTAAGTCAGGGTACCATGAGGCTAGGAGCAAGCCATGTTTAAAACTCCCCATCAGGTGTCTCCTTACACCTGTAAGGGCTGCCCACTTCTTGTTCCCTGCCTACCTTCTTTGACTTTCCATACCTGGCCCTATCCAATTTTAACCCATCATGTAGATTGTACCCCTCAGCTCCTCCAATAGGGGTGAAGGGCAGGATTACATCAGACTGGGTATAAATACCCACAGATGTCAGTTGCAGGTGTGTGCTTCAGAACCCCATCTTGAAAGCCTACCCTCTCATGGGAGTAAAAATCGCTTTGTTCACCCACCTCTGACATGTTTGTTTTGTTGCACACTAGGTAATTCTGACAATGGCATCCATCGTCTTTAGCTCTGCTTTCAAGCACGCACTTCCTTTTCTCCATTCTGCCCAAATATTCATATTGTTTTTCACATAGATGATGAACTAACATAATATTATTATTGCTATTGGTGCTAGGAATTGAACCTAGGGCCTCACACATGCTAAGTACATATTCTAGGCCCAGAAAGGTGGCATACACCTGTAATCCCAGCTACTCAGGAGGCTGAAGCAGGAGATTCACAAGTTTGAGACCCTCGTCAATTTTGCCAGACCCTGTCTTAGAATAAAAAGTAAAAAGGATGGGGATATAGCTCTGTGATAAAGTACCCTTGGGTTCAATTCCCAGTAGAAAGAAGAAAGAAAGACAGACAGACAGACACAGTTTTCTATCACAGAGGTGGATTCCCAAGCCCTGGACTGTTATTGTGACTGTTCACACTTGAGCCAAGTGTGTGCTACTATCATTCTTTCCTTACACAATTTCTTTTCCCTTCAATTAATAATTAACATTACTTTTTATTTGCTTAGTTCTCTTTGCACCTACCATTTTCCTCTAATCTCTTTAATAAAACTGGAAGATTTCTCTCAATATGATCAAGCACATCATTAATCTGCTGGTTCCATTTCTCTCTGGACACTGTGGAGACCTCCTTCCTCATGTGCTCATATTTCTATTTCAGTCTTCCTTTCCCCATCACTCTAATTAGTCTCTTTCTCCTGGATTTGGTTTCGGGGTGCTTTCTTTCTTTTTTTTCAGTACTGAGGACTGAACTCAGGGCTTTGTGCCTGCTAGGCAAGTGCATTCTCACTGAACTATATGCCGGCCCTTTAGCTTGCTTTAGTTTCTCATCTTGTTGGACACATCACTAGTAACTTAGGTACCTTATAAGGAGTGCATGAGAGTTAAATTTTTGAGAGAACAGCTTTATTTCATTGCTTCTGATACTGTAAGGGAACGGCAATTCCCCAACCCATCCCGTGGCTCAAGCTCTGGCACGCAGGGTGGGGAGAAGGAGCACACACTTTCTCCCTCCTGCTCTGTCCCTGCTCCTTGTGTCTGCTGTTTTGAGTGCTGATCGCCAGAGCAAACCGTTGGCTCACACAAAGCCCAAGAAAGGAGTCAAGACTGAGAACACCGTGGTATTCATTAGAAGGCTGTGGGGCAGGATGGTTCCGTGGGGCAGTTTGAGATTTACACACAGGTACCACTAAGTAAAGCTCACTGTGAACCAGATTCCAGATCTCTTTCCCATTTGACAAGCAGTCAATCAAGAAACAGACACACCCACACAGTGGGAATTGGAGGCTGAAGAATCAACGGAAACTGCTACTTTACTCCAGAAGTCTGTTCTTACATTGTCAGAGAACTACAATGTGGTTCTATCACCTCCTGACCGCTACAATAAAATTTTCACTATTGTTTCATTTTCATCTTCCCCATTCCTATTTTCCTACATGAAATGACTGGTGTATGTGCACAAGCATATTGCACCCCTACCCCACACCCTTGTTCTGGGGATTGAATCCAGTGTTGCTATATCACTGAGTCACATTCCCAGTCATTAATTTTGTTTATGTATTTATTTGGTTTTGTTTTTTTGAGCTGGTCCCACTAAGTTGTCCAGGCTGGCCTGGAACTTATGATTCTCCTACCTTAACCACCAGTGGCTGGGATTAAAGGCTTGTGCCACTGTGACTGCTAACGTGTGTGCATGTGTGCGTGCGTGCGTGTAGTGTGTGTGTGTGTGTGTGTGTAAGTGCACATTTGTATGTTTATTCCAAATAGTCAGTGGTATGGGTTGTTTATTGTTGACGTTTATTTGTTAACTGTGCGGGGGATGAAAGCCAGGGCCTTGCCAACACTGGGCAAGCACTCTACCACTGAGCTACATCCCAGGCCTGCCGGTGATATATTGTGGTCAACAGCAAACGCAGAAAGGATAGTGGGAAATACAGGAGCTATGAAAATACCTTTGTCCATAGTGCCATGATCATTTAGCTCTCATCTTTATAATCCAGAAGCTATTTTGTTCTCTTTGTTTCAACAACATAAAAATACTTGTGTACCTTATTCTAATGGAGAATTCTAATTTTTTTTTCACTTTTCATTGTAAAACAGAACAATTTTATGACTTTTGTATGTAACTGTTACATGTAGGACAATCTGTCATCAAATAGGGATACATTACTCTTTAAAAAAAAAATCTGAGGGGCTGGACTGGTGGCTAAGCAGTTACGGTGCTTGCCTTGCGTGCGTGAGTACGTGGGTTCAAACCCCAGCACCATGTACACAACAAAGTGTCTGAGCAATGAGGGACACATGAAAAATTAAATAAGAAAAAAAATCTGAGATTAACA
>PVKS010003388.1:0-32865 GCA_004027875.1 Aplodontia rufa | reverse complement strand
AATGGCTATAAACTTTGTTATCCAGGGGTAATGCCAAAGCATAGATAAATCACCTTGGGTTTCACCTGTTGCAGTTTCCCCCAGAAGAACTCATGCGTTAAATGGGTAGTTCGTGGAGGAATGCTTCTGGGATGGTTCCCCCATCTTCCCAATCTCCAGGCTCCTATGAGTTCTTCATATACCCTCCCCCCCTCCCCATTCCCCTCCCTACACCTCCAAGAATCCTAGAGAGCCATTCCCCTATTACTCTGAAAGTCATTCAATTTGAAGTTTTGTTAGGTTAGCCATCTGCCATACTGCTTCCCCATATATGCTAGCATCAACAGATGAGAGAAACCATTTGGCCCTTGAGTCTCTGAGCTTGGGAGACTTCACTAAGCACAATTCTATCCATCTCCATCCATTTGATTTCAAAAGCCATAATATCGTCCTCTCTAATGGCCGAGTAGTATTCCATTGTATATATGTACCAAAGCTTTTGTATCTACTCATCAAGTGAAGCTCAGTCCATTTCCTTGGACTCTGAGAAATTATCTCCTTTGATAATTTCCACACTTCCATTTTCTCTAATATCCCATTTTGGAATTCCTTAGTGTGATCTCCTAATTATTTTCTACTTCTTTGTTCCTTTCTTCTAATCCTGGGATATTCCCAAACTTTTTCTATTGACATTTTATTTCTGCTGTGATATTTTTAATTCCTGAGAGCTTCTTGTAAATACTGTCTCTCTCTGGTTTCCTCCTATAATCCCTTCCCTTTGTGCAGATGTAGTGTTTGGAAATGCAAAATCTTCTTCAAACTTGGAGAATAATAATTCTTTTTATTTTTTCCCTCTTTTTTTTTTTTAAAGAGAGAGAGAAAGAATCAATTTTCTTTATTTTTCATCTGTTTTTTTTTCCTGACACTTAGATGTATATGTGGCTGGGGTTCGAACCTGGGTTCTTGCTCATGCTAGGCAAGCACTCTACCACTGAGCCACCGCTCCGACCCTTTCTCTTTATTTCTAGCATTGCTTCCTTTTCCTTTTGTTAGTTTATTTTGATTTTGCCTTTAATGTGGAGGCTTTCCTCAAACATTTGGTGAAATGTTTGGGCACCTTTTCATATTTACTGCTAGACAGTTTTCTACTTTTCATTGGTTGAAAATCTGTGTCCAAAGACAGAGCTCATGGAATGGTAGATCTGTTAGGGTTATGAAGCATGTATCAGCTGGCATCCCACAAGAAAACAGATGCCACACTTTTAGAGAAGCTCCAAAAAATTAAATAAAGGTGGGCAGGGAAGAGAGCAATAAGGAACATGTAAGCAGCAGAAGGAAGGAGAAAAGGGTAAGAAAGATGACCAGAACCTGAGACCATAGCGATATGGAGATGGTCACCTCTTCCCCTGCTGCCCCTTCCCCAACACAAGGGCAAGAGAACTCATTGATGGAATCCATAAAAGTCAGCCTCCCAGGGCACCAAGCAGGGTGGGCAAAGTCTATGTGGACCTGGAAGCACAAAAACTGTCTAGAACAGATCCAGCCAACTTGATGGAGAAGCCCAAATCTCAGTGACCCAGCACAGCACTTGGTACATATAACAGGGCTTTCAGTAAGTACGTCCAGAGTAGATAAGCTAGGCAAATGCCAATCATAGTATAGATCGGCCTTGAATGCCATAAAAAGAGACTTATGTAAGTTTTTTTTTTTTTTTTTTTTTTTTTTAAAGAGAGAAGGACAGTGAGATAGAGACAGGATCAATTTTATTTAGTTTTTTCACATGGCTTTCGTTGCTCTGACACTTCCTTGTGTATGTAGGGGCTGGGGTTTGAACCCGTGTGCTCGCGCTTGCCAGGCAAGCACTGTAACCACCGAGCCACCGCTCCAGCCCTATGTAAATTTTCAAAGTGTTTAAAAAATATGTACTAAGTTGAAGATGCAGCTCAGGGGTTAAGTGCTTGCTTAGCATGTGCAAGGCCATGGGTTTGATCCCCAGCACTGTAAAAAAAAAAAAAGTGTTTACTAGGAAACACTCTTTAGGAAAGTTGTGTATGAAGGACCCCAGTATAAAATCTATAATGGAATAATATTGTAATTGCTCTTGTCGACTCTGGGATGGACCTGTTGCCTCAAGTCTCTGCCACTCCTCTGCTCTCCCCTGGCTTCTGCAAAGGCACCTCTGAAACTGAAAGAAAACTAGTTGGGAAATGGTGGGAATCCCTCAAGTGTCATGTGGGATCCTGAAGTAAACTATAGGAAGCCTACTCTGAGTAATGGGACTTCCTGACCATTCCTGAACATTCTTCCTGATCCTCCTTTTCCTCCTCCTCTAACCGTACAGGAGCTCCAGGCGGCTCTGTGGTCAAGGTCATTTTGGAGCACAAATGGTTTGCAGTGAGAGCACTCACGACGGATGTGACTGATCAAATGCCCTTGCACTCCAGGACCTTGGTGCTGAGGTGGTAAAAGGAGACCTGAATGATAAAGTGTCAGTGGAGTCCTCCCTAAAAGGAACCTATGGGGCCTCTATGGTGACCAACTTCTGGGATCATTTCTGCAAAGACAAGGAAGTGTGTCAGGTGGGAATTCTTTCCCCTTTGAGTCTTTTCCTCTTTCCCTCCCTACCTCTTTCTGTCCTCCCTGGTGGAGTTGTACACATCACTCCACCACATCTCTCTGACGTTTATGAAATACATGTGCTTTTAGGTACTTGCTCAGGGTATCTTTGATTATGAAATTAATTATGTGCACCCTTGTGAGAGCTTGGATATTTGAGAGTAGCTTTAGTCCAGTCAGTCATTAGATTCCCCTCTTCTCACCATTTGTTTCTAGAAGGCATATGGGGGTGGCTGCAAGGTTACCACATAACCTTCACTCTCAGAGTGAAATGGGGAGAATAAAATGTAATGAGATATATTTACATTTCAGGCAGAAAAGCAGATGTAATGGGTATGAAAGAAACTAGCAAGCAAATAAGCCCACAATGACAACTTCAGAGAAGATGAATATGCAGGAAAAAGTAAGTGTATAGAAAATCCAAAGGCTTAGCTGCAAGTATGTATAAGCACTATATATTATTTTTTTTTTAAAGAGAGAGACGGACAGTGAGAAAGAGAGAGAGAATCTATTTTATTTAGCTTTTCATGTGGCTTTTGTTGCTCTGACACATCGTTGTGTACATGGTGTGTAGTTCGAACCCAAGTCCTTGCACATGCCAGGCAAGTGCTATAAGATCTACCCGCAATGACAGTACTATTTGAGAATTTAAAGTATGTATACGTATAAATTTGGGGGGAGATGAGGATTAGACTGTTTTTAAAAGAGAGAGGGACAATGAAAGAGAGAATCAATTTTATTTAGTTTTCATGTGGCTTTCGTTGCTCCAACACTTCATTGTGTACATGGTGCTGGGGTTTGAACCTGTGTCCTCGTGCATACCAGGCAAGTGCTGTAACCACTGAGCTACTGCTCCAGTCCAAGGATTAGATTTTTAAAATGTGGTGAATGGGATCGGATACTGTGTCATCGGCAGATAACACAATTTAAAAACTTCAGAGCTGGATGGAGCTGTTTCAGGAATGTCTGTCGAACGGACATTTACAGCTTGTCTTTTATTTTTATTTGCTTACTTGTTTCAGCACATCTTTTGGTGTTAAACTCTGGAAGGGTTTGTTTTAAGAGTTCTGTATTCTATTTCTGATATCACTCTCTATGGAACCGGGGATGCTGGTCATCTCTCTACTTCACTTTCTTCTGTCTACTAACTCATTTTATGTCTTTTCTGCCTGCTGTATGAAGTTTTGTAAGGAAAAAATGAAGAACAGTGAAAAGAAAAAAGAGAAGACAGATGGAGGGAGATAGATATGAAAGTGTTTTGGGAATTGGAAACTAAAAACAAAGAAAATATAATACATTTGTGTGTGTGCATGTGCACATCTCTTTATTATGCTCTTAATATTGAAATGATCTGCATGTATAGTCCATTATCTGAAAAAGTATACAATACATATAGATGTGGCAGTTGATCACAAAGATACTGAGAGCCCGGCGGAAGAGGCCCCAGCTCCATCGCTGTGGTCTCAGCTGTGGTGGAGTCCCTGGGATTCCCTTCTCTGCTGCCTTCCTCTCCTTCCTGTTCCACTCCCCAGACCCTTGTCCCTGGCCTTGCAGCCCCAGTGGGAACAGGCTGAGGGGTTCAGCATCTTGGAGGAGAGTCTCTGTGGCCAATGCTGAGGGCCCCTCACAACATAACCGGAACTTATTTTGATGCTGAAAGTTTCCTCTTCATAGGGATGAAGAGTGTGAATACAGAGGGAGTGGAGGAGACCCAATTCCTTCCCTGTAGTCTGCAGGCAGAGAGAATGGTCTATATAAAGGATCCACTGTTTCCCCTCAGGGAAAGCTGGCGGCAGGTATCCCAAGCTCATGGGGCTGAAGCACATGGTGTTCAGGGGCCTGGAGAACCAATGTGGCCGACTGGGGGAAAGTTGCAGGTGCCGTGCTTCCACGGGCAGGGAGAGGTGGAGCAGTATTTCTGATCCATTGGCATTCCCATGACCAGCATCAGCATGGGAGCTTACTTTGAAAACTTTCTCGTCATGTGGAACCCTGTGAAATCCCCTGATGGAGATTTCTATACCTGAGGTAAGTGGAATGTCGCAGTGACAGGTAACCAGACACTGGCTGCCATCCTCTCCCTCTCTCCCCACTTTCCTGCTCCTCTTTAGTGGACCCATCTTTCGAGCACCTACTGTATGCTTAGTTCTGTGTGAAGTGCTAAGAGGGATACTAAATTGTCCTCGACTTACTTGTGGCAGTCATACTGTAGAGGGCAGAAGACTGGATCTGGGACCAGAAGCAGAAAGGATTCTTAATATGCTGACCCTTTTTTTGCATGGAGTTAGCTCTGTGACTTCAAGCTGCACTTTCCTCCTGTCTAATGGGAAAGTTGGACATAGTGTTTGCTAAGGACTCTTCTAGCTCTCAGCCATCTAACCTTCTGTGGCAACAGGGGTCAGAATGAGATCTCTAGGAACCGAGACCCTAGGAGATAGGGTCCTCCCTATAGAGTCTATAGAGCTTATAACGAATGGATTAGACTAGCTCTGGGTGAAGAGGTGATTCCTTAATGTTCTCTTGGTACCTAGTCCCATCTGGAACCCTCACATCTGCAGTACCAGGCCTTAGCTACCCTGAGTCTCATTCTCCACTGTAGGAAGAGCTAATATATACTAAGCAGCTACTAGGTGTTAGAGTGAGGAGGATGGGGATAGTCTTGCTTCCCGCATCCTGTCAGCCCCATCCCTTTTCAGGACTAGCTAATTTTGCAGGTGTGTTACACATTCCTTAATGGATTCCAACTTCCACAGCCATGGTCCTGCTCAGTTTTGTTCTTTATTTTTTTTAACAATTATTTTTATTTAGTTTTTCATGTGGCTTTTGTTACTATGAGATTTCGTTGTATACGTGGGGCTGGGTTTGAACTCACATACTCATGCATGTCAGGCAAGTGCCGTAACCGCTGAGCCACCACTCCAGCCCCCAGTTTTGTTCTTTTTATAACACCCCTGTGAGAACTAATCCAGAGCCCCCACAAGAAAGACCATAATTCCTTCTAAGACAGTACCTCCAATGATCTCCAGCTAGATTCTACCTCTTAAATGTCACCTCTTAACATTGCGACATTGAGAACCAGACTCCAAAACAAGGACCACTAGGGAACAAACCATAGCAATTGCCATCAAAGAGTTGTCCAGCATGCGCAAGTGCACGGGTTCAAACCCCAGCACCGATGTACACAACTAAGTGTCAGAGCAGTGAAAGCTGTATGAAAAATTCAATAAAAATTGATTCTGTCTTTCCCTCTCTCTCTCACTATCCTTCTCTCTTAAAAAAAAAAAAAGAGTTGTGGGGAGATAGATTTTTTTTTTTTTTTGGTCTGGAAAAACCACTGTAGGTGTCAATTCAGCCACAAACCCACATCTGAGTATCTCATTGAAACAATATAAAATTTCTTAGAGAAAATTAACCCCAAATCTTAAATAATCTTAAATATGGACTCACAAGAGGTCCGTACAGTCCTGCAGCCGGGTGCAGACTTACTTCTTGGGGATCCCTCTCCCAGGACATTTGCATTGAGTCTTCTATTCATTTTGTCATGTGGGATTTGAATTTTGTAAAAGGAGAGAAAAGGAAGGAATGTGGGCATATGGGGTGTGTGTGTGTGTGTGTGTGTGTGTGTGATTATTCTAAGAGGATGGGTAAGCATTGCTTGGGAAACCTCAGGACCCGCTGAGCATCTGTCAGTCACATACCTGGTTGCTGACTATTCTTGATACATTATGTTGTTTCCTAATTCAGTTGACATTTCCCTGGCACCAAAAGGTCTAGAGCATTAGAGACAGGGAGTTCGGTAGAGTGGTTAGTGCTGTTCTTAGTGAGTGTTCTGACTGCATCTAAGTGGAGAAAATGCTTAGGCATTATTCTTATTCTGGGGAAGGGTGCATCTGGCCACAAGGTGGCGATCCAGCCTTCCTAGTCTGACACCACTGTACCCTGTCCCAGTCCCTCCACCCAGCCAAGTAGGGCCAAAAGGAGGATGTTGGGCTGTTTTAATGAATGCAGGCTCCAGACCAAACTCCCACCAGGAGCTCTGGACGGCCTGAAACTGTCTAACCGTGAGAGGAACACGGTTCTCTTAGTGACACATAACAGAACACATCTCAAAAATTCCTCAAAAATCTACAGTAAAAAAAAAAAGCCCTTATTCTACTGAGGCATGTTAATTGTTAAAGTTATAGCATCAAAAAGTGACTTGAGGTGACAAGAGATTTTAAAAGTCATCTCCCATGTTTCGCACAAAGACTTTTCTTTCCAAATTAAAAGTTTTATTTTTTTCCTATTTCTAAAATAATAAATGCTTATTTGTAGAAGACTCAGAAAATTATGAAAAAGAATTTAAAAATTGCACCTAGTTCTCAGAGATAGCTATTGATAAGATTTGCTCAATTTTCTCCTGACCTTTTTCCAGTACCTATAATATGTATGCACATATACTTAATAAAATTAAAATAACACTAAATATGTCATTTTGTATCTGGGCTTTGTACTTGACATTATATTATGAATATTTTTTCTATTTTGCTAAACTTCTTCAAAACCAATTTTAATAACTGCATAATTCTTAGAGTAGATGTGTCATCATTTATTTTACTATTCTGTTGCTAGACATGTCGCTAGTTCTTGAATTTTCATTGTTACAAATGGCATGTGATAATCATGGTTTTACGTAAGTTTATTCATGTCTGTCACATTTTTTAATTTTTAATTTAATTTTTATTTTTTGGTATTGAAGATAGAACCTGGGCATGCTTTATACTGAACTATATTCCTAGCCCTTTTAAATTTTTTTTAAATTTCGAGACAGGGTTTTGCTAAGTTATGTAGGGCCTCACTAAGTTGCTGAGGCTGACCTCAAATGTGCGGTTTTCCTGCCTCAGCCTCCTCAGTTTCTGGGGTTACATGTGTGCACCACCACACCGGTCTTGTCATTTTTTTTAAAGGCCAAGTGGAACGGTAAGGTCGAAGTCTATCTCTGGAGTCTAAAGACAGATTATTCTGGGTCAGATAGGTAGAAGTGGTCTTTGTTTATTCAGTAGAGGCAATTATTCATCTAGTTATTGTCACAAAGGATTTGAGGAGTAGATTTCATGGAAGGCAGTGCAGTAGGTATGAGGTGGGCTCTACTCCTATTCAGGCTTACCTGGCCCTGGAAGAGGCGGATGATTGAAGGAAAGATGCAGCTCTCTAACCAAGAAGGGGAAAAAGATGGATGGGGCATCAGCCTTCTAAGAGAAGAATATGGGTTCCCCCCCATCCTTGATTCCTACATGGAGGCCCAGGTGGGTGGAATGTGCAGAGGCCTGCTGGGGGAACCCCACGAGGAATTACAGATGAAAGCGCTATGTGGAGCAGTCAAGTGAAAGGAAGTACAGATATTCAGAACCTTATCCAAGACATTTGGGGCCTGAAACAATTCAGCTTTCAGAATCCTTCAGCTTTTAAATGGGATATGATCTACACACACTATGTAACATCACCAGCAGAGGCTGGGGCAGGAAACAGCAATCAAATACACTAATATCTCTGTAGAAAAGTATTGGAATATGTCCACTAAATGGGATAATTAAAGACTATAAATAACAGTTTTACATGGTTCAGATGAGATTTGCCACAACATTAGCAAAGTCAGTTTCTTGCCAAATTGCCTGTGGAAAACATTTGAGTTTCTTGGATTTTGGAGTTGAGCTAAAAAATTGTGGACTTGGATCATCGTTAAGATGAATATCAACTTTTTATACTATTTTTAATGTGGGTCATAACGTTTTGTCCTTTTCTACTTGTTCTTAAAAGATCACCCCGGAAGCTTATGAAAAACTGGGGTTCCCTGCAGCAAAGGAACTGGCTGATATGTGTTGCTTCTATCAAATGAAGCCACACTGTGATGACAAGCTCATGCACCATCTAAACTCCAAAGTCAGTTTATCTTGGAGAACAAAGGAGCTTTGAAAGACATATAGAAAAATCAGCTGTTCGGACAGGATTTGACCACATAGCCTCTCTGATCCTATTCCTTTTTGCAACACAACATCCGCATTTATAGAATACATATGTTAGAATGTAATAATTAGCACCACAAAGGAAACCCTTTCAGCCTTTTGTTTAGTAGGAAATATGGCACTGGTGATTTGACACCGTAGTTTGATTCACATATAACTTTCCAGCTAGTCATAAGGGTGGTCCAACTGTTTGGTTAAGTGAAAAGCACTTCCTTCCTTCCTGCTGGAGATAGAACCCAGGGTCTTATGCATACTAAACATGCACTCTACTACTGAAACCCCGCCCCCCATATCACCTTCTGTACTTTGTCTTCCCAACAACCAAGTCACCTAAAATGCTCTGGCCTGACGAACTTGGCACATCTTCCCTAACATGAATGGCAAGCTACTCAGCAAGTCCCAGTTTTAAAAATCCCCTAAGTGGCTCCACTTTCTCAAGACATCACGATAAACTTTCAGAGAACTTTCAAGTTACTTGATTTTTTTTTTTTTAAGAAATAAAACCAGGGTGGAGGGGAGGAGTGGGGGAGAAAGAGAGTGAGGGGGGAGAGAGAGAGAGAGGAGGGGAAGAGAGAAAGAGCTAATCAACTTTATTTAGTTTTTCATCTGGTCTTTGTTTCTCCAACACTTCATTGGTGCTGGGGTTTGAATCCGAGTCTTTGCACATGCCAGGCAAGCACTCCAAAGCGCTCCAGCTTGTAAATTGAATTTTTAAATAAACATTTTTTATAGAGAATTTTCTGGGGAACATGGTGTTTCATGAACAAACACAAGCATTGGAAACTGTGAAATTTAGTTTAGCTTCAAGGTTGGGAGTTGATTTGTTCATTAAATCCTCTATTGGATCATTATTCAATTATCTGTCTATTCATTCATCTATCTTTTTTTTTAAAGTGCCAGAACTGGTGGTATGTTTGTAGCTCTCTCTGCCCTCCTGTATGTTTTCTTACTGGTGTGGCTGGTGTGGTCTACTCTCTAAGGATGCCATTGTTCCTTCCCAGTTTGTGGATGGGTTTGTATCATGCCAGGGCTAAAGGAATCACACAGCCATTTCATTACAAATGAAATCTGGAGGATCTGTAGTAGGCGAAGGGCAGGAAACTGGACTTAAGGCCTGGGAAGGGCATGGAATTGAAAAGATGAGGTAGCAAGAGGGCCCCCAGAGTGCCTTTGTATATCTCTGGCTTAGCATTTTGTACACTGTATTATAATTTTCTTATTTGCTAGTCTTCTTCCTGGCGATTAGTGATTTGTATTCTTCTTTATCCCACAGCTTGCTTTGTCATAGGTATTCAATAAATATTGATTAACTAAATGAGTAAACAAAGTTAATTGACCATATCATTACAAGAAATGAGAAATAAATAGGCACAGAGGTTGGTGGGGAGTAGGAAGAACCAGGAACAGATACTTTAAAGGTGAGGGGCTATACATTGTTGGAAGACGAGGGGAACCTGCACTACCTTGAGGCAGGCAATGCAACTGAATAAGGACAGGGTGGTGGTGGCTCCATGAAAGCAGCCACCTGGCAGGTGGCCTGGAATGTGACTTCAGAGAATGAGCTTTGGTGGTGCCAAACACAAACTTTTTTTTTTTTTAAAGACATTAAATGGTGTTTGTTAAATAAATGATGTTGATATTTTTTATTGCAGTCAAATTTTTATTATTGAGGAGAAATCACAATCAAAGTACATTTGAATGCAATTTTAAGTCCTCAGCCCTAGGACTGGATAAACTGCTACAGACCAGAGGGGCTACAGACAAGAGGGGCCCTTGGTCCCATTGCATGTTTGCTGGGATGGCAGTTTAGATATTTCTGTCTGGAACAAGTGTGGGGTAGCCATGGGCTCAGCCCAACCTTTGTTTCTAGAAAGTCTGAGAAGTCCTTTCAGGATTTAGAATAAAACTTTACAGTGGCTGACATGAAATGAGACAGTGCCCTTTAGAGACCTCGACATCACACAACCAAGAAGGCAAAAGAACTTCAGAAGTTAATCCCAGACAGTTTGATATTTGTTGACAGTGGATAAGAGGGTACATCACCAGTCCCCAGCCCCTCCCCCCTCAATTTCCAGGCCAAGGGAGAGAAAAGAGAGGAGCAGGAGGGGCTTGAGCTCTGGCTCAGCGGTTATGGTGCTTGCCTGGCATGTGCGAGTACATGGGTTCGAACCCCAGCACCACGTACAGAACAAGATGTCCAAGCACCGAGAGCCATTTAAAAAACTAAATAATAGGGTTGATTCTGTCTTTCTCTCTCTCTTTGTCTCACTCACTGTCCCTCTCTCTTAAAAAAAAAAAAGAGAGAGAGAGAAAGAGAGAGAAGCCCAGGAAGTAGAAGAGGAGCTATGCTTCCCAGGAAACGAAGCCATCATCTGTGATTTGGGGATAGGTGAGGGTTAGGGTGAGGGTGGGGACAAAAGGGACATGAAGTCATCTTAATTCTAGAACTATCACTGGAAACCCTGGCTGGGTAATTCTGGATTTGTTTGCTTCTGCCTCTGACTAGTTGAATGTGGCCAGGTTACTTAACTCCTGGGCTTTGGTTTCCCCCCCATCACCAGGACTGTAGGGAGGAATAAAGATTGAGAAGATGAAAAGTACTTCTCAGTCTTTCACAGATAGAACAGCTCAGGCCCAGACTCAGGAGACAGGTGAGGGGCATCCAGAGCAGCCCGATGGGTCTTGTGTACCCAGGTTGGTGAGTGATGCGTCGCCCACCACTCGGGGGTGTTGTCTCTGCCATCTCTTTCTGCCCACCGCTAGATGGCAGAACAGGCTAGCATGAGAAAGGGAGGCTCCAACCTTCCCCGGAGTGGATTTTTCTTGAGGCTTTTTTGAGGGCAGAGCCAAAGGAGATAGTTATGTGGTAACTTCGGTCTCTCGCTTTCAGACTCTTAGTCACCTTGCATGGTCATTTTCACAGACATGTACTAGGCACCTTCTCTGGTCCTGGTCCTGGGATTAAGTCCCTTCTCTGTGCCTGCTTTGGAGTTATGGGAAGGAAAGAATGAAACAGGGTATTACCCAAAGTCTCCATCCAGACCACTTCTGTGCCCGTAGAGAGTGTCCCTCCCATCAGGGTGAGGGGCACACTAGGTCGAGGTCTCTGGGCCTTGCCTCAGGAATGAAGAGCACAGGGCCTGCTCTCCATCTGGAAGCTGGGGTAACCTCGTTCCCGAAACTGCTATCTTCACCTGCTGTGCTCCTGTCATCTTCTTTCCTATCCCAGAAACCCTAGCAACTTTGAGGCCCCATCAAATTACACAAGGGACAGAGACTTGGTACCCAGAGGAATCTGGGAAGCTATTAGGAAAAGGAAATGCAGCTGGGCAGCCCTCAAACAGTGCCTACTCTCCAATTCTGCCAAGGCAGGCAAGTCTTAGACTCCACGCAGAAGTGAACAGCAAGGCAACAACATCAGTTTTAAAACATTTTGGAGATGTTACCCTATGACTGAAGAACTACCTAGCTGAGTGTTGCAGGAGGGTTAAAAATGTACTCATCCTTGAGTTGAGGATGTTGCTCAGTGGTAGAGCACTTGCCTATCAATCACCAGGCCCTGGGTTCAATCCCAGTACTGAAAAAAAAGAAAAGAAAAGAAAAGAAAGGTATACCCTTTGCTTGGTAATACTTGCAAGAAACTATCTTAAGTAAACAGCCCAAATGTAAATAAAAGTGAAATTCCAAGGATTTAGTATGGAAGTGTTAAATATGAGAATGCTGATATGAACGGAAGTGAGCAAAATGTTCAGTACCAGGGGAATTATTTAAATTTTTTAATTCCCTTAAATTTCAAATTCTTTATAACTAGAATTTGTGAAGGATTTTTATTGAAAAATACTTAATAGATCTTAAGGGAGAAATGCTGGATGTAAAATAACATCGTAGACTGGGGTGTAGCCCAGTGTTGTTCTGGATATAATTCCCAGCACCAAAATTAATAAATAAATATAAAATGGCATTGTATCTAGTCTAATCTCAATTGTGTAAGCGATACAGGTACACAGGAAGATATTGAGAGGAATATACAAAAATGTTAATATAGTTTTTACTTAAAAGGGAAATTGTGGTTAATTTTTATTTTCTATTAACTTTCTTCTCCCCAGATTTTTTTTTTTTTGAACTGGGAATTGAGCCTAGGGGCACTTTACCACCAAGCTGCATCTAGACCTTTTGTTTTTATTTTGAGACAGGGTCTTGAAAGTTGCTGAGGCTGGCCATGACCTTGTGATCCTCCTGCCTCAGTCTCCCAAGAAGCTGGAAGTATAGGCATATGCCACCATACCCAGCCGCCCATTTTTTCATAATAAAATATAGTACTTTCACATTGAACTTTTTTTTTTTAAGACAGAAGGACTGAGAGAGAGAGAGAGAGAATCAATTTTCATTGAGTTTTTTCACATGGCTTTCGTTGCTCCGACACTTTGTTGTGTACGTGGGTGCTGAGCTTTGAACTTGTGTACTTGCGCATGCTGGGCAAGCTCCGTAACTGCCAAGCCACAGCTCCAGCCCCCATATTGAACTTTTATGTAAGGAGAAGAATTATTTAAAAATTTTAACAAATATTATAGACTGTCCTAATTCTTCCTTATGGTAAATATAATAATTGTTATTTATGAATGTTTATATTCCAGCTATTATACTAAGAAATGTATATACCTCCTTTCCTTAAACCTTTGTACAAATACTCCAAAAAAGGTTATCTCCTCCTCACTTTTCAGATAAAGACACATATTTCAGATAGTTTAGATAATTTGCCCAAAGTCACACAGCTATTAGGTAGCAGAGGCAGGATTATATCTAAGTCTGTCTGCCTCCAGTCTGAACTTTTTACCCTATCAGAACCTTGATCAATGAGTACTCTAGTTATGAAGGGATTGTGTTATCAGCTTCGCTCAGAATTCACTTGTTTGGAATTTGGATGTATATTTTCTTAGAAGCACTGTGTATTCACCTGCCATACTATATAATGGTCAACCTTCCAAAAGCTGGTGAAACCACATCTACTTATCGGCTGTGAGATACAACTTTCAATAGGATGTTTCTAGTTAACTCTGTCTCCCAGATGCACACACAATAATAAAACCATTGCTGGGGTAAGTACTTAGGGGAAGGAAGTATACAAAATTCCTTTATGTGAGCCAGGCAGTCATGGGCATGTAGTCCCAACTACTTGGGAAACTGAGGTGGGAGGATCCCTTGAACCTAGAAATTGGAGAGCAACCCAGACAACCCAGACCTTGTGTTAAAAACAAAAACAAAAAGCCTCCCAACATATATAAAAAGTTTGTGTCTATGTTCAGAAAGATACCAGGGCAGAGTGTGCCTCAGGGTACAGGCCATGCCATGAGGGCTGAGTGGCTGGCAAGACAGGGGTCACATGGTTGAGTGTAGAAGCCCAACATGGCAATCTGGAGAGCCCCAGGGGCCTTGCAGGATCAAACCTAAATGCTTCCAAGAGCCAGGCCGGTAAATGAGAGAGGCAGGCCAGATGTAAAACAGCAGGGAGTGGCAGGGATATGCCAACAGGTAAGTGGGTGACACACCTGTGGGAGGCATGAGCAATAAATTCTAATAGAAACAGTGACAACCAAAGGAAACTTGTCCGAGCTGTTTCTAAAATGGTGGTTTCCTGACCCTGGGCTGAGCACCTGAGCCTTCTGATTTTGCAGCTGGATAGGGGGATTGGGGAAGCTGCTGGGGTAGCGGGGAGATGGCCTGATCAAGAGGGAAGGAACCAGAACAGGACTCCGGGTCCATCCCCACTTTGGTGATGGGAAAACATGGGGCAATGACTGTGGCAGTGCAGAGCTTATTGGCTGTCACTCTTTCTATTTATGTGTCATTACAAATGATGTGCTCCCTCATTGTTTTTAGCAAATGTTTGGCCTTGGGGAAAGAGAAAGAAAAAAAGGGACCAACATGTTTTGAAAACTGCACTTTCATAGTTACCATTTCGTGTAAGTTTATCTCCCTGCCATGCTGGTGTATGTGTCTAAGACTAGCTAGATGTTTACTGAACCTGCTTTCTCGACTTCCTTGGCACACAGCTGGGCCTCATTTTCCAGTGTTTTCTTGCAATTAATTGCAGCCGTGTGACTGAGTTACAGACACTAGCGTGGGAGTGGAAGTGATGTGTGACACTTCTAGGGCTGCCTTACAGCTCTTCCCCTTGCTGCAGTCCTCCATCATCTTCCCCCTACACATGTGATCCACGTGCACAAGCTAGATGGCCTTGAAAGCCACGTTTAGGAAAGGGTGGAGGCGATCCACCTAATTTCCTCTTGGAGGAGAGTGGGCCATAGATTAGGAACACCTGTTTTGGACTTTATGCAAACTAGAAATAAATTTTCATAGTTTTAGAGGTGATTTACAGTGTGTGTGTGTGTGTGTGTGTGTGTGTGTGTGTGTGTGTGTGTGTGGTTTATTACAGCAGCTAGCATTGCCTTACCCAATACAGAATTTTATGTCTATTATACAAAGAAGCAAATGGAGGCTCTAGAGATGAAGTAATTTGCCCAGAGTCATGCAGTTGAAAGTCTTGAAGTTGAATCCAGGTTCATCCAGTTCCCAGGCCCAAGACATCTCTATAACAACATACGGATTCCATTGTGACCAATAAATACAATAGCGCTTATTCTGTGATATCTCTTCCTATTGTAAACCACACTCCATCTGATGGGTGTCTCCAAAATGTAAGCAAGCAGGAGAAAAGAATTGGGGTCATGGGGTAGGAGACCGGATAATGAAAAGTCTCACTCATATATCAAGTTGCTTAGGGGGAAATCCATAGGCCACTCTCAGGTCCTTCTGAGAGCCAGGTGGGACTGCTGGCAGAAGAGAATTGGTAGACTGCCATGCGGAGCCTGAAATTCTGGGTGAGCTTTTGATTCCCAGTGCGCTTGCTGGTCCTCTTGTGCATTAACATCTGTGTCCCTCCAATTTGGGCTCTGGTTTGAACTTTGTGAACCGCTCAAAACGAGGCTCTTGATACCTCTTTGTTCAAACAGACAATAGCTGCGTTAACAAAGGGAAATCAGATGCAGGTGAAAGTTTATTTTTAACATTTCCAAGGCCAAATGGGGATTTAACATGAAAATAGAGCCATCCCTTCCGCCTATTCTCTCCAAAAGTAGCTGGGGTGCTTTGGGCTGGCCAGGACTCCAACATGCTTGGATCCCATTCAAGCAAGTGTGCCACTTGATGAGGTAGACAGTTCAGTCTTTCTAGGGCCCCTTTTTGGCAAGAAATACACATTTTGTTTGAAAATGGTGTTAAACTTGTGCCCATTGAGCTTGATTGGCTAGGGAGCCAGTCTGCTCTGGGCCCCCAAATATGTGCAGTTTCTTTACCTTTTCATCAAATCAGAATGAAACCTAAGCAAATGTGTGATAAGAAAAGATTCTCTGAAGCCATTAGGCTGAAATCCCTTTTGGTGGTAAGCTCCTAGCTGATCCTTCCCTTGAGGTACCCCCAGAAGCCCACAGATAGCAGAGGTCTGGGAGAGCCATCTGAGAAACAGCAAAGACTCCTGGGAGTTGCTGTGTGTAATCAGCTGAGATTGATCAGTCAGGAGCTGGTTCAGAAAATTAAACTGTTGCCCATTAGTTGCAGAGCACACCTAAGATTATTCAACTCCAAAGCTCGTTTTTTTTCCATTCTATCGTAGTGTAGATGAACCTTGACTTTCTTTTCAATGATCTTCCACCTGCCAGGAGGAGACCGACAGGTGCAAACAGTGCTGTGTTTGCTTCCTCCTGAGAACGCCAACAGGTGTACTTTCCCTATAGAAATCCAGACAGGAGGGGTTAAGGGTTCTCAGTAGCCATGGTCATAACAAGGTGTTTCAAGAAAACAAAACAAATAATTAAAAAGTGAAGTGGCTTGCTCTTTTCCTGGGCTTCATTTTAAGCTAAATTGGCATTCTGATATAAAGCGGTTTTTCATTCCATTTCAATTCTTCCATTGGCACGTCTTGGACAAAGTTTGGATTGAGGAAGAGAGGAAGGGGGGCGGGGAACAAATGGTCCCAAGAGCTAAAAGCTACCTTTTTTCTTTCAAGACACCTGGCAAATATGCCTTAGCTTGACTGTATTTTATTTTATGTCTTTGTTTATGAAACAGTGGGAAAATGGGGGTCAACTGAAGGGAAGGAACAAGCAGGGAAGGGCAAGGGGAGGAGATGGAGTACAAGAGGCTATCTGAGGGTTGAGATGTGGCTCAGTGGTAGAGTGCTTGTGTAGCCCATGTGAGGCCGTGGGTTCTATCCTTAGCAACACACACACCTGGGCATAGTCAGCTCCACCAGGTAGGAAGGGCTGTCTGAAAAAAAAAAAAAAACTAACTGGGAATGATAGTCTTTCTTGCTATCTGCCTGCTGCTTCTCTGCCCTAAATTTCCTCCATGATCTCTGACTGACCAGCCTCATCACTCTCCTGGAATTTACTCATTTCCCAGAAGAAGAACTTGTTTCTTTCCAAATCCCTATCTCCAGCCAGTACCTCTCACTCCGTGCTGCACAATATTACGCCGTTTCCATCACCAGCAACTTCATCAAAGCTCAACAAGGGAGAAATTAAGGCTAAATCTCTCTCAAACCAGTTTCTTTCTTATTTTTATTTATTTATTTGAGGGGGGAATCAATTTTATTATTTAGTTTTTCATGTGGCTTTCGTTGCTTCGACACTTTGTTGTGTACGTGGTGCTGGGGTTCGAACCTGTGTCCTTGCACATGCCAGGCAAGCATCATAATTGCTGAGCCACCACACCAGCCCTTCTTTCTTATTTTAAATAGGGTTACTGACAGTGTCCAAGGGCCCAGGCTTGGAGTCAACCCTGACTCTTCTTTTCCCATTAGCTCCAGTACCTGTCATCGCAAACTCCTATTTGTCCTTTCTTCCAAATGTCTCCTGTATTTCTTTTTCCTCACTCCCTCTGCCTCTGTCCTACAGCAGAGCCTTGCATCTGCCTCCTGGCTCGTCACCCTATAGGCTCTTCTCCTTCTAAGCTGTCATTCCACTCTTCCTTCAGACCCTGCACTGAACATGAGATGCACCGGTAACATTCGTGGCCCAGCCCCGGAATCAGGTCATTGACGAGCAATTACAGAGCCTTGGGATAAATGTGGTGAAGGAGGAAGCGCTCACATGGGGCCCTAACCCAGACTGGAGGAGGCATAAGGGGAAACCTATGTAGTCCTGTCATTTTTTCCTAAAATGACATTTTAATCCTGGTAGTAATTATGATGATAGAAAACCTTCATTAAGATCATCTATGCAGGGGACTGGACTGGCAGTTGAGCGATAGAGCGCTTGCCTGGCATGCACGGGGACCCAGATTCAAACCCCAGCACCACATACACAACTAAGTATCAGAAAAACATAAACCAAATGAAAAAACAAAATTAACCGTCTCTTGAAAAAATTTTCTATGACCCAGATTCTCTTGTAAGTACTCTTCCTATGTTAACTCTTCACAGCAGCCTCTGTGAAGGAGGTACTTGTTTTTGTCATCACTTACAGGAGAAGGGACTGAGGCATGGGTGGGCCAAAGGGCAGAATCTGGGTTCAGATCTAGGTGGTGTGGCTCCAGGCCTGACGTGGGTGACACAGTGGAATGTCAGCGTGACCCACCTGTGTGGATCTTGCTCTTTACCATAGGTTCCAAATGCCCCTGAGGCCCTTTGCCCCGGGGAATGTCCTTCTCTTTCTCATCAAGCCTCATTTTTTTTTTTTTTTTTTACAAAGCCTCTCTGTGTGGAAAAGGAACTGGGTCAGGACTCAGTTCTGTTTTCAAGTCCTAGTTTGTAGCTGTCAAATGCTTTTTTCTTCCTGCCTCTTAGCTCCGCCATCTCTATGATGAGAGAATACTATCCCCCTCAGTGAGCCATTCTGAGTATTATGTGAAAATATTATATGCAAGTGTGTTTTGCAAACTCTAGAGTCCTATATAGATGCAAAGGAAATCAACATCATTTTTTTCATCTTGTTTTTCAAAGCAAGAATATTTCTACAGAGTCCATATTTCACTATAGTGAAGTTTACTTACATATTTCCTTGGGCAGTTGCCTATCTTTTTAAACCTTAACTTCCTCATCTGGAAAATGGGCATAATATCACCTGCTTTATAGGGCAATTATGGGAATTAAGTGCAGTAGTTTTAAAGGATTAGATACAAAACAGACATTTCAGAATGTGCATTTGTTTTTTCAGAAAGAGAGTGACAGTGGGAGAGAGAGAAAGGGAGAATCAGTTTTATTTAGTTTTTCTTGTGGCTTTCGTTGCTCCGAGACTTCATTGTGTATGTGGTGCTGGGGTTTGAACTCGTGTCCTCATGCATGCCAGGCAAGCGCTGTAACTGCTGAGCTACTGCTCCGGCCCCCAGAATGTGCATTGTGTGTCCCCAAACCTTGATTTTTCTCTAGCTGCTAGGGATAATCATTTTTACCTCTCCAGGAAGGGGGCAGTCAAACCTTCCCTCTTTTTCTATTCTTTTAATGAATGAATGACTCCTGTCTTCTTGGAGTTTCTGATTTAATTCAGTATCAACACTGCAATATTTGTTCACCAAAGGGAAATATTTTGCATGCTCCTTTGTGTCAGCCACATGCACCCTCACCAGGAGCCCCAGGCCAGTTGTGAAGTGGCAGAACATTTTGCAAGCTTAGCAGCGCTCTGTGACCCTCAGAGTGCTGGTTCAGCTGAAATTACTTGTGTCTGGCACGGAGCTTCTCTTTTGATTTTGGCAGAGCTTCAGGGAGTGAAAAAGCTGGGGTTAGTGTTAGGGCTGGGATTAGAATTCGGGACTCAACAGATCATACTGTTAACACTTCTCTTTGCTAACTTTATGAAGTTCAAGAAAAGCTTTCTGGGGAACGGTACCAATTTATTTGCCAAAAGCTGAGATGGGCCAAGGAAGATGTAGTCAGCATTTGGACTCTCCTTCCCTTAGAATTTAACAGCCAAGGAGGGAAGAAGGATCTGCTGGGGAGCTGGGGAGTGGGGGGCCATGTGGGTAATGTGTAAAAAGGATTTGGAAGGATTCAGGACGTTGAACAGGCTTGGCTCCTTGTGCTTCCACCCCCGCAATGTCTCTCAAGCCACCTCTTCTTCCCCTCCCCTAGCACAGCACCTTGTCCTGCCTCTTATCTTCACCAGCCTCAGCCATACTTTCAGATGCACCCCCTTGCCCCTCTTGTCTATCCTAAACACTGCTTCCAGTTTTTATTCCTGTGCTTAAAAAATATCCAAGGCTCCCCAGTGCTTATCGAATAAAAACTTCACCTTTTAGCAGGGTTTTCACACCCCTACACCAAGCCACACAATCCTTCTGTCCTCCTCTCATCCTTCATCTCCCACAAAGCCTCCAATGCCAGCCAGCTAGATCCACACCATCCAGACAAGCTATGTCCATTCCAGCCTGCAAGTCTTTGCCCAGGCTGGTTCCTCTGCCTAGATTGCTCTCCCTTGTGCCCATCTTTGCCTGGCAGTTTCTTCATCATCTTTGAGGACTCCGTTCAAGTATTTCTCTTTCTGTGAAGCTTTCTCTATTCCTCCAGGCAAAGCTGATGCCCCCTCATTTCTACTCCATGAGACCTGTGTACTGCTCTTGTTTGTGTGCGCCCCTAAGGGACCTTCAGGACAGGACTGCCTTATTCATAGTTAAGCATCTTGTACTCTGAGCTGAGTGCCATGTTTTTAGCATATCTTGCTTTATTTGAATTTTTGCAAGCTGATGGGACAAACTTATGATGCCAGGGAGGAGCCAGAGCAGGAGACTGAGTTTTAAGCTGTGTCAGGCTCACTGATTCTGCTTTCCCCAATTTCAGAAAAATGCAGCGTACTGGGTAATGGGCACTGTGTAAATACCTCCTTGTTTGTCATGGGTAACTGCTCCCTGTGAATGCATCTGTCTCCGAGAAGGTGTCCCAATTGGCAAGCACTTCTGCCCAATTAAGCTCACAATAGTTTTCCCTAGAGCACAGCAGACCCTGTGTTGGAGTCTGGGGATGTCAACATGACGCCGACTCTGTCCCTGCCACGTAGATCCTCAGTTTAATGGGGGAGAGACACAAACAAAGAATGAAGCTTAATGGGGTTCTCAGCCAAACCTGAGAGCATCAGGGTAGGCTTCTTGCGAAATGGTGACAACTGACTCAAACATTAAAAAAAAATGTATAGGAATTAGGCAAGGGCAGCTAGTACAACCCAGACAACCGCAAGCTACCGCGAGCATTCAGAACTGGAAAGTCATTGCTGGAATGGCAAAGAAAGAGAGCTATCATAGAGAAGATGATGGCATAGGAGCTGGGCTTTGAACACGAGAGAGTTTTGGATAGCTAGAGATAGGAATAAGGTGCAGGTTAGAGGACAATCTGGGCAGGGGGACAGTGTGGGGAAAGATATGTAAAAGTGGGCACTTTGCTTTGAGCCATCAACTCCAAAAAGGTTGTCACTGGAGTATTAGCTAAGAGATGGATCATGGTAGAGATGGGACTGGGGAGAGAAGAAGGTCCAGGTCTTGGAGGTTCTAAAATGTCTCCAGAGAGTAATTTGGAGTGACATGGTGAGACTTGTATTTTGGCCAGATTCTGAGGACCTCCTACTAACCTTGGGGTCTGCAGACCTGGGTTATTTAGTCTTCCCTCTGGAAACACCGGATCTGGGGTTTGGCCAGCTCTAATATTAACTAGCAAACTTTCAGCAGGTCGCTCACTTCTTTTTCTATCTTCTCTGTTCCCACATTGGTATGATCAACCTGACTCACCTCTTTTTTTTTTTTTTTTAAAGAGAGAGGGACAGTGAGAGAGACAGAGAAAGATAGAAACAGCTTTATTGAGTTTTTCACATGGCCTCAGTTGCTCCAACACTCAGTTGTGTACGTGGTGCTGGGGTTTGAACCCGGGTCCTCGTGCTTGCCAGGCAAGCGCTGAAACCACTGAGCCACCGCTCCAGCCCTGACTCACCTCTTAGTGGCAGAGGTAAGAATTAAAGCAACCTGGGCTGGAGTGGTGCCTCAGCAGTTACAGTGTTTGCCTGGCATGCGCTGGTACGAGAGTTCGAATCCCAGCACCATTGTACACAACAAAGTTTCCAAGTGATGAAGGCCATATGAAAAACTAAATTAAAAAAATTATTCTCTCTTTCTCTCTCACTGTCCCTCTTCTCTCTCTCTCTTTAAAAAATAAAATAAAATTAAAAACAATTGAAGCAACCCTAGGACCCACGGTGCTGAGATGCTATCCAAGGACAAAGCATGCTTCTCCATTTGGAAACACAATCAGGTAAGCTTTCCTCCCTTGAAGGAATAGCCCGAGCACTCCCTTCCTGGGTTGTGTATTCTCAGAAAGTGAAGTTCTCTGCCTTGAGCATTTCTGTTGGGTAGGAATGTGCTAGGAATTGAGAGACCCCTAGGCCCTGCAAAAAAGGCTGGAGTAGTTTCAGGTCAGAGCCCAAATGAGCTTTGTGAAATTGTCCATTAGCTTCCACGTGAGTTCAAGTGGATCCAATAATTCTCTCTCTGCTCTTAGTTTCAGGCTCTGCCAGAAATGAGTATCTGTTGGAATGTGAGAATGCTGATAGTTCCGGTGAATAAGGGACATGGCAGTCCTGGGGTTCTTGACTTCCGGTTTGCTATTGGGTTCCCCTACAAAATATATAAGAAAGGCCTCTTGCTTAGTTGCACAATAAATAGTTCTTGAAGAAACTCCTGCATTGCAAAGCCTAGTTTGGGTGAGGGTGAGCATTGAGATGCGTGAACCTGGCCTCTATACTTCTAATTAGAAACTTAAAGTTAACATTCAGTCTTGATTCCTGCTGCAGCTTCTCTCATCACCCAAGCCAGGAAGAATCTTGGCCTTCTTTCAGTCACTGTGCAGAGAAGGGGCAAAGGCTATCCTAGCTACACAGAGCCCTGAGACCTAATTTGAAATGTCTAGTGCAGGCTGCCTCAAATCCATCCAAGAAATTCTGCTTCAGTACCTACTATGTTCCAGGTGCTGCTACTATGACCACCGGGGACACAACTGCAGATAAGACCCAGTCTCTGCTTTCAAAGATCACACTGTGTAATTGCAGCAGAAGGGATGGGCAATAGGACTTTTGTTTGATGAAAACATTGCTTTCTGCTAACTTAAGCAAGGTAAGAGAATAGGCACACTAGGGGTCAGGAACATTTGGGTTGACTCCATGTTCAGGCAGGCTTTTCCCTGGTGGTTATAAGAGGGCTTACAGATCTACTGGGATACCAATTCTGTCTAATGGGAAATGGAGAATCATTTTTCCCCCCAGGATCATTAGCAAAAGCCTCATAATGTATCACTAGTATTAATGATTTCTCAATCAATCATTGCTATGATGAACAAGAGGAGATAATGAATGCACTGGTAGACTTGGATCCTAGTTACAAGCTCCATATTTGAACCAGGGGTAGGAGCCCAGCTGGATCCACAGGCTGGAGATTGGAGAAGGGAAGGGGATTGTGGTTACCTGAAGGGTGAATGGAAACTGGTGACAACAACAAAGGAGATACTCCAAGGTAGACTAAGACAATCGAGTTCTGATTGCAATCTTCAGCAACCCAAAGCTAGTGAAGGGGTTAGGGAGGAATGATATTGGGGTAGGGAGTCACAGGACTGAGCGAAGAGTGGAACAACAGATTTCCCAGAACTGCCCTTGGAACATAGGCTGTGTGGTTACACTCATCCCTTTGGCTGGCTAACTCTTGTGTATCATTTAATGTTCTCTTTTAGTGATTGGACTAAGCCAATCATGATGACCAAGCAGTGAGAGAAGAGTTATAGAGAAAACATAGGTCTTTGGTGAGATTGTTAGCAGCTGTATCAGCCAGCCCAGGAGACCACCTACCGGAGGTTATGGAAGACATTAAAAAAAAATTTCTTTTTTCATTTTGTTCATGGTTTGAGTTCAATGTCTGCTACTTTCATCTAAAAGAATACAAATTGGTAGGGGTCAACCAAACACTTTCAGATTCAGCATTGCAGGTAGGTTTCTCTACATGCCAGCTTCATCCACTGCAGGAAAGCTCCTAAGTACCAGGCTCCATACATGCATCTTAATGGCTCTGAAAAACCATGGGGAAGAGCTCTGATTGGTCTGGCATGAATAGCTTGCCTGCCCCTTGTACCAATTATGTGCCAATGGGCATGCTATGTTTCAAATAGAACACCATGAGTTAATTATCTCTCATCTTGAGTTAAGTAGTCATGGGCAAGGGTTGATGCAGGAAGAAATTAGACACTGCACCTGGGGGTGGGAATCGGATGGCATCTCCACCTAAGACTACAGTGATTTTCAGAGTAGGGTCCCCAGGCTAGCAGTGTCCCCATCACTAGGAAAATTGTTAGACATGCAAATTCTTGGACCCCAATGCAGATTTCCTGAACCAGAAACTCAGGGGATGAAGCACTGTCATCACCTCCAGATGTCCTGATGCACACTAAAGTTTGAAAACCATTGGGTCACAATCATACAAGAACCAAAACCAAATGCCACAATGGTTCAGATGTTTGGTCAGATGATGAGGAAAGCCTTAGGAAATGAGGAAGTCTTTGTGAGGGCTTTTGAAAATTGGGTAGATGGCTTGAAAGGAATATAATTTCACAAATAGTATGGTAATTACAGTGAAGAATTTTGAAAACCCTTCACTTAGACAAATCAGCTGTTTCCTTTTACTTATGGTCTTCTTCATTCTTGGTTCATGAATAAGCAAATTTATTTGCAACTAATGGATAAAATCATTTTATTTTTTCATTTAACATTGTAACGTTTATCATAACTTTGGGGAAATTCATTCAGGGAATTTTTGGTGGGGGGTGTCAGGATTGAGCCCAGGAGTGTTTTACTACTGAACTTCATCCCCCGTGTTTTTTTATTTTTAAAGTTTGAGTGTTGCTGGTTGAGGCAATTCTCCTGCCTCAACCTCCCAAGTCACTGGTATTATAGGTACTCACTACCATACCCAGCACACTTAAGAAAATTTTTAAATTACCTATGAACCTATTATCCCAGCCCAATAATTATTATAATCTTCTTCACTGGGAATTGAGCCCAGGGGTGCTTTACCACTGAGCTACATCCTCTGTCCTTTTTATTTTTATTTTGAGACAGGGTCTTGCTAAATTGCTGAGGCTGGCCTTGAACTTGTGATCCTGTTTCCTCAGCTTCTCCAGTCACTGTGATTATAAGCATGAGACACCATGTCCAGCTCTTCTTGTCTTTTTCTTTTTTTAAAGAGAGAGATGAACAGTGAGAGAGAGAGAGAGAGAGAGAGAATCAATTTTATTTAGTTTTTCATGTGGCTTTTGTTGCTCCAACACTTCGTTGTGTACGTGATGCTAGGGTTTGCACATGCTAGGTAAGTGCCATAATTGCTGAGCCACCGCTCCAGCTCCTTCTTATCTTTTTCTTATAGAAATTATTTATATAGGGCTCAGCGGTTACAGCACTTGCTTAGCATGCACAAGTACTAGAGTTTGAGCCCTAGCACCATGTACACAATGAAGTCTCAGAGCAATGAAGGCCACATGAAAAGCTAAATAAAATTGATTCTTTGTCTCTCTCTCTCATTGTCTTTCTCTTTAAAAAACATTTATATAATTGGGACAGAAGTAGATGTATATTGTATATATATTTAACATGATAGCACAAACATTCTTTTTTCATTACTGACCAAGTTTTCACTATGTACAAGAGGCCAGATAATAAATTTATCATGATTTATTTAACCAATATCTTATTTTGGGACATTTTGGTTATTTCAGGGTCTCTACAGTGATAAACGTCTTTGTGTGTGAAGTGCTTTTCCCCACATTTTGAATTATTTCCTTAGAATAGTTTTCCAGAAGTGGAATTACAGGGTCACAGGATACAAACTTTTTTATGGTCCTCAATATATTTTGCCAAATTCTTCCAAAACATTTATACCAATTTACATTGCCACCAGCAACGCCTGAAAGTGCCAGCTTTCTCACACCCTTGGCAGTTTTAGGTATTTTAATAAAAAAAAAAAAACCCACTTTTTTTTTTGTTTTTGCCAATTTAACAGGAGAACTTTGCTTCATTTTAATTTGCATTTTTATTACTTTACCTAATATTACTTAATAAATTTTTTCCTATGTTGTTTTAAAGTTCTTAATAAGTCCTTTTACAGTTGCCAAGCACTTTTATGGTTGAGATTTGATGAGTGAACATATGGGTAGGGCAGAGCAGTTTAGAGACCACTGTGGGCAACAGCACAGGGTCAGGAAGACTCACACGCAGCTAATCAGGAGCCAAATTCATTGCTTTCAGCACCCTTGTCTTTCCGGGCTCCCTATCCTAGTGAATAGCACCACCAAGTCATCTAATTGTTCAAACCAAAAATCTGGGTGCCATCGTTCATTCCTCCCCGCTCTTCCCCACTTGATTCAATCAATAAACCAAGTCCCTAAATTGTACTTGAAATTGCACCTTTGTCCCTACTGCTACCACCCATATAATCTTTCTCCAAAACTATTGCACAAGCCTCGTATTGGGTCTGGTTTTCCTCCACATCATGCTTTACATTGCAGGCAGACCTATCTTTCTAAAAGCCAAATATGACTCAAGCTTTTTTTTTTTTTTAAATAACTTCCCATTGATTTCATGATGAAGCCCTCCTATTCCTTAGTCCATTTTGCAAGCCCTTTAGGCCCTGAACACTGCTCTACAAGATCTTTTATGAGTGGTGCATTAAAAGGAGGTTGTATAGTTCTGTTTTTCTATTAACCTCATGGTAATGTCCCAAGACTTTGGGGACCACATTCACATTTTCAAAATGACCAACTCGGCTAGGGTTGAAAAATGGAAAGTATTATCTGTGAATGGACTTAATAATATGCTGTATCTTCAGACCAGTCACCCAGATGGTACTTTGCTGCATAGCTACTCAAAGTAGTTCCAGGATTAGTGAAGGGTTTATTACTAGTATCAGATGGGGGTAAGTAAAGGATAGGAAACAGGCATTTAGAAACATAGCAACTTGATAGAGTAATTTTATGTTTGGCATGGTGGCCCAAACCTGTAAACCCAGCAGCTTGGGAGGCTGAGGCAGGAAGGTCACACATTCAAAACCAGCCTCAGCTACTAAGCAAGGTCCTAACCAACTTAGCAAGACCCTGTCTCAAAATTTAAAAAATAATAGTAATGAAGAGTTAGGGATGTAACTCAGTAGTAAAGTGCCCATAGTCTAATCCCTGGTGCAAAAAAAAAAAAGTTTTTTATTTTGTCTTTTAAATTTTCATTTATTTAATAATTTGATTTTATTGTATTTATAAAATTTTTTTTTGGAGCTGGAGTGGTAGCTCAGCAGTTACGGCACTTGCCTGGCATGTGCAAGTACACGAGTTCAAACCCCAGCACCACATACACAACAATGTCTCGGAGCAACCAAAGCCACATGAAAAACTAAATAAAAATTGTTTCCCTCTTTCTCTCTCTCTTGCTGTCCCTCTCTCTTTAAAAAAATTGTGTTCAATGCAATGAATTAGAAATCTAAAATTAAAGCTCTTTGACCACAGTCATCTTGAATTCTTGTAAAAAAGTTCAGACTGAGCTGGATTCAGTCAGCGTACATGCCTGAAATCCCAGAAACTCCCACCTGAGTTAGTAGGATTGCAAGGTCAAGGCCCGTGCCCCTGGGTACCATGAGAAAGAAAAGGAAGAAGGCAAAAAAAAAAAAAGGAATTAAAAAGAAAAGATCACACCAGAGCAAACACTTGTCCCGTGAGTTTAGAAATGCACTTTCTGGAGTGAAGACATGTTTGATACACCAGGTAAATGGTGAGTGCTTCAAAGATGGAAGAAAACTGCAAAAAGAAAGATATCGCAATTTTAATTAACTGTTCATGATTTTCACGAAGGAACTGATTAAAACAGAAAGTTCTGTCTTTTGACCACTCAGTCCAGTTAAACTAATACCTGATATATTGGACAGAACAATGACTTGGAACACTTAGGAACAGGAATTGCTTTCAAGCCTTTCCTCATTCTCTTGGTCTGGGATGAAAACAGCTTTCAATGTTCCTACAGCTTTAAACTCATGGACTTTCACAATTCTATACTAGACTATTAAGTTTAAAAATCTTCCAATCAAGGCACCTGATGGTATATAACAAGAGGACTGCAACAAAGAAGTAGATAAATAACTATTACTCTTTGTTAATGTTATTATTATTTTTTACTTTCTACAAGTTTGATGAATTTCTAAATGAAATTATTAAATACTGAATCATTTATTACAGACTGGGTGGGTGTCATTACTCATTTGAGAAGGCAATGCAGGGCGATGAGGGGTCTGAACTTAGTCACCGGTATCCTTAAAGTACCCCAGGGTGCAGGGAAGAAAGATGGGAAGTCAAACAATTTGGGTACCTCTCAGGAGTTTTCCTGCCCTCAGCCAGAAGAACTCCTCTTCCATGTTGAGAGATGTCTAAGATTTTATTAGAAGAAATACTTCCCTGCCACCAAAAGGTTGAGAAAATTATTGGGCCATACAATTGCCAGTGTCCCTGCTAGTTTTTTTTTTCCTCCATATTTTTTATTGGTGCATTATAGTTGTACAGAATGATGGGATTAGTTGTTATATATTCATAAATGCACTCAATATAATAATAGAATTTGGCCAATATCACACCCCAGCATTTCCCCCTCCCCTTCCCTGCCAGCTTTATGTCTGCCTATTGGGTTTGTACCATTAAGTAGCAGACGCCTGAATTGCAGGTGTAATGTGTAGGTGTAGGTTGAGAATTCAAATGTACAGAAGATAGGCAATCTATGTAAATGAATGAGAAAGCTTGATATAAGTCTGGTGAGGATTGTGGTAAACAAGGAAATGCTCTGTTGAAAGAGAATGTCGGGGGGCTGGAGCAATGGTTCAGCGGTTACAGTGCTTGCCCGGCATGCACAAGTACACAGGTTCAAATCTCAGCACCCACGTACACAGCTGAGTGTCAGAGCAACAAAAGCCATGTGAAAACTCAATAAAAATTGATTCCATCTCTCTCTCTGTCCTTTACTCTTTAAAAAAAAAAAAAGAAAAGAAAAGAAAGAGAACCTCGGAAATTCAGCTCTTGCCCATTGTTGCCATGTGGGGACGTAGGCCTGTTTCTCATCAATACGTGTTCTGGAAGCTAACTGTGACTCATCTGCCTCCAGACCACACTTCACCTGAAATTCTCAGAATTGTTTTTTTATGTTAAATAACTAGCACAAGTGAACTAGCAGGCTAGTGGGCCTGATCATCTTTCCAGTTGCTTAGCATTGTATCTGGCATGTGGTAAACAGACTATGGATATTAGCCATTATTATTATCATCATCATTATTACCCAATAATGATGGAGCAGACTTGGATCTGTTAATAATTGCAATGGAATTGTAGCATAATTATACAATTTTGTGCTATTCAAATTTAATTCCTTTAAAAGCCATATCATAAAACTGGAACATTTTGAAGAATTACTGACAACAGGAAAAAGGAAATAAATGAATCTCACTGTGAATTTGAGTCACAGCCAAGGTAGGTCCTGTGTTAAGCTGCAAATGTGGCCCTTCAGAAACATCACTGCTCACAATGAAAAACATGAGGGTGGCCAGCACTGTCACACACTGGGATGGGATCCCTCTGTGCGTGTCTCTAAGTCAGGCCTATTCATGATAATAACCAACACAGTCACACTCAGGTGCCTGGATCTTTGGCTTCTTTATTATGATTATTGTGGCTTTTCAAAAAGTGATAGCATCTGTGGAATAAGACCCTCTTTCTTTCTTACTCTTTGAAAAAAAATGCCTTGTATTGTTGAAATGTATAAATAAACTTGCTTATGCCCTATGAACTTCCTTGCTTATCTGGGGCACAAATGCCCCAAGACTGGTTTCAGATACTGCATAGTGAAACCTGTCCTGGAATTGGCTCTTACAATAACAAACAAACAAACAAATAAAAGGCTGTGAAACAAAAGATAAAAGGGAATTTTTAAAAATTCTTAGTTCTACCGGCCTAAAAAAATGATCGCCGTTTACTTGCATTCCCTCTCATAAATGGTTTCACATCAAGTAAATTAAATAAATCATGACTTGGGGGAACTTGTTAAAGTCTAGTAAAAGCAGTCACAAAAACGAGTAGAGAATGGTTTCTGCTGGTGGGGAAAGTGAGGGGAAGCTGAGAGGTAAAGAATCACAGACATTCCCTTCTTTTCTTTCTTTATTTTTTTTTTTAAGGGAGAGGGACAGTGAGAGAGAGCGAGAGAAACAATTTTTATTTAGTTTTTCATGTGCCTTTTGTTGCTCCGAGACTTTGTTGGGTACCTGGTGCTGGAGTTTGAACTCATGTACTCGTGCAAGCCAGGCAAGCGCTGTAACCTCTGAGCCACTGCTCCAGCCCCTCACCCCCTTCTTTTCTGGTGCTGGGAATCAAACCCAACACCTCTCACATGCTGCATCCCCAACCCTAAAGAAGAGTCTTAACATGGATTGAAAAAAGCAGACTATGCCAAGAGCTGGGGATGGCTGGGAGATGGAAGCACGTGCGGGAACGGCTGATTAATATTGGAATCATCCAGGCTAAAGGTTCCAAAATTCCTTTCAAACCTGCTGTAGCTGAGGGTTTCTGATGCTGGAGTCTCAAATGGATTTGAGGGCTAAAGTTCCATTTATTAGATATATGCAATTTTGTGTTTTCCTTATATTAAATTCCATATTGGGAAGTAAGCCATTTCTCATGTTGCTAGGGAGCCTTTATAATTATTTTTTTTTATAATCTGAAATATTCCTTTATTCTAGGTATGTATTCTATATCCGATATCACTAATATAAATAACACTGTGACAAACACCTTTCTTTTTCTTCATTACAGTTTTTTTTCTTAGAATAAATTCCATGGATTTGGGAATATTGAGGTTGAAGAGATGATTGTGATTTTGATTTGTGTCACGTTGCCCAGTTGTCTTCTGGAGTTTTGTACAAATTTACATTGCTACCAGATTAAGTGGAGTTTTGGTTTTCTCATAGATGATTAAGAACTAGATTTTCATACATTTTTTGTTTTAATATGTTAATTTTTGTGCCATTAAGGATTGACAAAATAAGACTTTTAAAACAGCTATTTATTATTTTTATTTATTTTGTGCTAATTGCCACTTACATCTTTTACCATTTTGTCTAATATGGCTGAGGTGATACACACATCACCACATTTAAATATATATACCCACATTTATATCATATAAATAGTAACTATGCCTGGCACAGTGGCATATGCCTGTAATCCTAGCTAATCAGGAGGCTAACGTAGGAGGATCTCAAGCTTGAGGTCAGCCTGGGCAACTTGGTGAGATCCTGTCTCAAAATAAAAAGGGTTGGGGATGGACCTCAGTGGTAGAGCATCCCTGGGTTCAATCCCCAATACCAAAAACAAACGAACAAAGTAACCATGACGGTTAGTTTTACAAACAGTTACACCGGTTAGCTGAGTCTGTTTTTAAAGCTACACTGTGTTCTGGGCTTCCAGTTATTTTGCATTAATGTTTCCACCAGGTCGTATCGCAGTTGTTGGTTTCCTTGTCTTTCTCTCCCGTTGGTCCGTGAGTTCCTTTCTATACACCTAAAGTCTTATTTTGGTTCTGGTACACAGTGTTTTCTCAAAATTGCCTGTGGAGGTTTTGAAGAAAAAGAACATTTGAGCAAAAGAATTAAATGAAGGAATGTCCTGAAGACATATGACCATTTGTCCAACTGACAAAAGAAAACTGTTTATATTTATGGGGTACAAAGTAATGTCTTCATATATGTATATTTTGTGGTATAATAAAATAAAGCTAATTGACATTCATTATCTCTCATACTTATTTTTTGGCAATGCTGGGAACAGAACCCAGGTCCTCACGCATGCTTGGTAAGTGCTCTACCACTGACTAACCTTCTGCATTTTAGTTTGGGACAGGGTCTTGCTAAGTTGCGCAGGCTGGCACTGAACTTGTGATCCTCCTGCCTCTGACTCCCCAGTAGCTGGGATTACAGGTGTACCCCACTGTGCCTGGATGTTTACCATTTGAAATTTTTTTCTCTTAGCAACCTTGAAATACATATTATTACTAACTCTAGTCATCCTGCTGGGCAATAGATCTCAAATCACGTTCCTCTGGTATAACTGAATCTTGCATGATTTGACTGGCAACTCTCCGTGCCCTCGCACCCCACCCCACGCCCAGCCTCTAGTTATTCCCCTTCTATTCGGGGCTTCTATGGTTTAACTTTTTTATATTCTCTGTATAAGTGAGACATGCAGTATTTTTTTTTCTGTACCTGGTTTATTTCAGCATCATTTCAACAGTTCAATACTATCATTTTGAATTTCAAGAATTAGAGAGAGATCTACGTTTTCTTCTTTCAGTTGAGAGGAAGTAAGGAAAACCTCCGGCTGACCCTGTGGGGAAGCTTAGCAGTTGGAGAACAGGCCTTCCTCTCTCCCCTGGGGCTTCACCCAGGACTCTGAAGTCCTCTTTGGAGAGCCCCTGGGGGTCTGGGTGGGCAGCTGCTTTCCTTTGGTGCCACATTCTGGGCAAAAGATCCCAGTGTTTGGATTTTATTAGCCAATAAAATTAAGGGAAAAATGCTGGAAAAAAATCACAGCATACTGTTGTTACTCTTGTGAATGAATAACAGAGCTCGCAACTAGACTATTAATGTCTAAATGGATTTTCTGTGCTCCAAGCCAAAACACATTTCATAAAGTTACACAGAGATGGACGATATCCCAGTTAATAAAAACAGTCGTGGGCGAAGGATGCATGGTCCAAAAGAAGGGAAGCTGATTGGTGCGACGTTGCCGAGTTACTGCTTCAACTGTGATTTTACTTTACTTTTTAAAATGAAACATTTTATTAAATAGTTGAACTTAAACATACTTACCAAATCCCAACTCTAAAGATTTATTGAGCAAGTGCTTGGAGAAATAAATAATGTAGATAATTTTTTATGAATCATCTTGAATATTTTTCAACAATGTATTGTCAACCAATTTACTCCAATCCTAGTTTCCTCCTAGTTGTACGTAGAGAGCCTTCTTTTTAAATCCCCTTTATTTTATTTGCAACTCTACAGATTCTGATAGCTAAGAATACCTTAGCTCAAAGAATTATTTATGTGATCCCCTTCCTGCACAAGCTATGGTGATGATACAATTCAGAGCTTAACATCTTTAGAGACTCCTGTACAGTGAGCCAAACAAGAAAGG
>PVKS010003387.1:76981-104560 GCA_004027875.1 Aplodontia rufa | reverse complement strand
TAATTTCTTTTTTTAGTGTTTGATAATTTTCTTTGTAGAGGTCCTTAACTTCCTTTGTAAGGTTAATGCCCAAGTATTTCATTTTTTTGGAAGTGACGGTGAATGGGAGAGATTTTCTGATTTCTTCTTCTGTGGATTTGTTGCTGGAGTAAAGAAACACTAGTGATTTGCTGGAGTTGATCTTGTAGCCAGCTACTTTGCTGAAAAGTCCTATAAGCTCTAGTAGTTTTCTGGCCCATGTTAGTGGGTCTTCTAGGTATAGAATCATGTCTTCAGCGAATAGGGATAATTTAACTTCCTCTTTTCCTATATGAATACCTTTGATTTCCTTGTCTTGCCTTATGGCTCTGGAAAGGGTTTCAAGGACTATATTGAACAAGAGAGGGGAAAGCAGACAGCCTTGTCTAGTACCTGAATTCAGTGGAAATGCTTTCAGTTTTTCTCCATTGAGGATAATGTTGGTTATGGGTCTGTCATAAATGGATCTGACCAATTGAAGTATCTTCCCTTGATCCCTATCTTTTCCAAAGTTTTGAGCATAAAATGGTGTTGAATTTTATCAAATGCCTTCTCTGCATCAATTGGGATGATTATATGATTTTTAATTCTGTTTATATGGTGAATTACATTGATTCATCTTTAAATAAATGATCCTTGACATAGATTTTGCAGGTGGTCTTTCTTGTGCACATAGGCTCTTGTCTCTTAGAGCAATAGCATTGCATTCAAAGGTATTTTCTCCAGTTCTGTTGATGTTTCTGAAAAGCCTTACATGGACAGGGACATCATGTGAAATTGATACTAGCAGATTAACTCCAGGGCAATGTCATCATTGTTAGACAAGGCTGAGGGCCCACAAAAAGTGGCTATCCGACAGATACCCAAGGCTTCTCTGCACTCTTAAACTCATACAAATGAGGTTTAATCAGCATGCCTGGGTTACAGATCTTGTAATCACCATGATTCACAGGTTAAATTATAATTAACAGCACTACACAATTGCTCAGCTGTTGAAAGAACACAGCTGTACCCAACAAAAAGAAGTAAAGAGAGAACATCAAATGAGCAGAAATGGACAGCTAAGGGATGCTTATGGTTTTCCTTCTTCCAATTTCCATTGCTCTTATCTTTGCTATTCTTCAGTAGGCGTCAGGGGAGATATCTTCCTTTTTCCATTATGTGGCACCTACTACAATATTTTCCTTTTGGAGAAGGTCACAAAAGGAGATTTTTGGGAATTATTACTCACTTCACTTTCAGAGTGGATATATACTGATCCTCAGCATATCTCTACCAAAGTTAAGTCAGAGAAAGGGCCAGAGTCAATGTTTATTAATTTTTTTCTTGATAATGTAATATATTCATCACATTGATTTAAAATATTACTAAGTGTGGGAATAAGTAAAATACAAATACAGACAAATTCAGTCCTAGGAGACTTAAGTTTACAGGATAATCTGGGCGCTAGTCATCAGCAGGCTAAATTTCGGATCAACTAAATAGGCATACCTAATCTCTTTGAGTCAGATAATTGTATGAGAATCTAATGAAAAGCAGTGAATTCTTACCCTAAATAAATTTTCCAGGGACTTCAACACAGAATAATGTATAAATTCAGGTGGTTGATGATCCCACAAAAACCAATTTGTAGGAGTCAAGAAGACTTGGGAGAAGCCAAATATCTTCTTTAATTTACTGAAATAACTACTATAGAACCTTCAGGATGATTATACTAGTTAAGTGATATTATAAGGGAAAAGGGTTCAATATCTTAGCAAATCAGTATTTACTAAAAAAAAATTAGAGTTTCAGGCTGTAGTCCTCCAAATTTGTTTGTCGCAATGCAGCCTTCCCAGACAGTTTCTTAGTTTTTATTTGTTTTTCCTATGTGTCCTGTTCAGATGTTCACATGCTATGAAAAAAAAATCAGATTTCTTAACCAAATCTATCCTCATCCAGGTTCCTTGCCTTGTGATGTCAGGGATCCCAGAGAAAAGCAGGAAAGTGCCCACAAAAGGAGCTTGAATGATTCCTGCCACGTAAACCAATGCCCTTTTCCGCTTTCTGATTAAAAAGCACAATACTCATAGGTTGTAGAAATAAAATAATAATTAACAAAGACTCACATTTATTCAATTGTCACACAAAAAAAAACCAAAAAGTAATCAGATTAAAGTGAAGTCAGACTTTTCTATCTACCACTCCGATTGGACGTACCTTTAGCAGATTAAATCAGAGTTAATTCCGCTCCTCCTTTGTGAATCTCTTTATGTGACAAAGTATTAACAAAAATGGAATTATATTTATATGACCATAATTTACACATTTAATAAGGTGATTTGCTCTAAAAGAATAGTTGAAACTGGGGTTGTGTCAGAGAACTTCGCACTTGAACCATTATTTTATTAGGTATCATAAAAATCACTCTTTCTTAACCAGCTCCTTTCCTCACAAAATTGTGATGTAGTTAGTTTAGGGAATAACCTGGGCATCTAGAGTTTTAAAAACTTTTCAGTTGAATTTAATATGCAGCAAAATTTATGAAACGCTGATATACACAATTGATTTTAAATGAGAGTACATTAAGCTTTTCTTAAAGAAATATCAAGAACTGGTATTTCTCCTCATTATGTATAACTCTTTAAACTAGGAATTCCTATGCACATAGAGATGTGCACTTGCGTGGTACTTGTGTGGTTTAGTGAGGACAAGTAGAGAGGACTGCAGGTAGCAGAGGTAGGGAGGCCGGGAACCTAAGCTGCCCCAGTGGTAGCTAAGCTACTCCAGGGTCAAAGGCCAGCATCCAGGCATATCAATAACCTATTCTTCACAGCTCAAAGATTAAGACACTCTGTATAAAATCATTTTAAAATCTAGAGGCAACAATCAACAAGAAGAAAAAGTAAGTATAAATGAAAACTGCTTGCTTTGCACCCTCCCCACCTTGCTTTCTTAGATGCTGGTTGAATTGGAGGATGTTTTAGAAGAGGGTTTTCATGGTCTAGAATGAGCCTGTGAATACCTAGGCAATCTCGGGGGATTCCAGTATGCACGCCTGGCACAAATTCGTCCTTCATTCTGAATTCACAGCAGAAATAGCCAATTCTTTCTCTTAAATCCAGTCATCCTGGATCAAGTCCTGTCAATATTATTCTGAGCACTCCAATTCAAGGCTAGACAAGGTTAGGAAAAGTCATTCCCTTTATCTTACCTTTAGTTCTACAATGACAGACATATGGAGAACTTAATATTTATCAGTGCCCAAAACTAATAATACTGGATTTTAAAGCTATAAAATCATAGCAGTATAAGGAAGGAACAAAAATCCACTTTTATTAAAATTATATCTTTTTAATAGGACTGAGGGACATATAACATATGGGTTGGGAATATAAAAGAAGACAGAAGCTGATTTTAATTATGCTTAATTAAAAACTGTACATGTGGGACTATGACAAATCACAGCATATTTGGCTTCCACTACTTTCTCCTGAAACAGGGAGGATGACATATAGCTTTTGGAATATGAAATTAAGTCATCGAACGGGGGATTGTACTGAGGTAACTTTCTTATATGAACGTTTTGCAGGTGGAAAAAAATTAAAAATGCAACAATGTCAATATAGTTTTCATAAGGAACCAATTCCAAAATCAAAATTTGGAGTTGAGAAGGAGTCAGGGAAGATCTTTCTCCCCAAAACATTCACGAAGCATGTTCTGTGAGCCATGTGCATTTCCTGTCTACCCTAAAAGCCTAATTCAAGACAAAAATATGTCAATAGGAGGAGAAAGTGAAAGGAAGGAAGGAAGAGAAAGAAGCGGAAAAAAAAAAACATGCTTGGAGTTATTTAATCATCTCACTTCAGAGAGTATCACAGACATTAATACCCTAACTGTCTGGAGAAAGTGCTGACTCTCTGAGGCTCCAACTCTTCACTCACAAAATAGGTACAAGAGTCTCAACTCAATGGATTAACCACACAAAAAAATAATGAAATGCATATTAGATACCTCTAATAATGCTGGGCACATTGACAACAGATTTGCAGTTGAGTAACCTCAACATTTCTAGATCAATGTATTTAAAAGCTGAGTTCAGTTTTTCTCCTGTCTTCATTAAAGTATCCTCCACTTTTGAATCTCATATTTTGATTCTATCAACCCAATACACAATATTTTGCAGAGATGTAGATTCCTGTACTTCTCCCAACCAGCTCATGAGTTAGGACTTGTATTTATCATTATTAGTATTCATATTACCTAATTAATTGGTGTTTTTACTTTCAATCTTTTTTTTTTAGAAGGGGTACAGGGGATTTAATCCCAGGGCAATTTAATTTACCACTGACCTACATCCCCAACCCTTTTTATTTTTTAGTTTGAGACAGGGTCTCACTAAATTACTGAAGCTGACCTTGAACTTGGGATCCTCCTGTGTAATCCTCACAAATTGCTGGGATTACAGCCTTGTGCCACCACACCAGTCCTTTAAATCTTTTCAAATTACCCATTGCCTGTGTGAGTAGAAAAAAGGAACAAAAGACCCTAAATAATATTGCACTTTAGCTAGAGATTATGGCCTCATGGTGGCTTCCCACAATCAGCTAACAGCAGGGAAAAACCTGAGCTGGGTCCTTGGGATGAGTTGCTAAAACCTCTATTAAATAGAACGCAATCTCTCGTAAGCCCACTCTGGGCTTTCCTGAAGGTGGGTGGTAAAGGAACATCCACCCCATGAGCAGAGATGCAAGTAACTTCTTTGTTTATCTTGGTTGCAGGGAGACATAATCCGAGGTAAGGATATATGAAATGAGAAACAACACTTTGGCTTGTCTGCAGGGGCAGAGGCCTGGTAGTGGAAAGACATGAACGTACTAAAAAGGGAAACTTGGTGTTAAGGCAAGTTCATGGACATATTGGAGTAGTGCGAAAGTTCGGAGGTGTGTCCTACCTCCTGTTGCCTATCAGAGAACATGATTTGCTTAGGAAGCACTCTCGAATCATGGGTGGAGGGTGGCTCATTTTGTGGATACCAAGCAAACTCCCTCCTTGACTTCCTAGCTTCTGTATAATGGATGTGTGCACACAGTGGTGGGAAGGAAGGCTATGCAAGGGTCCAGATAAGGCTTATCTGGCTGCTGATTCTCCTGAATGTGCAGCAGAGAACTATGCGCATCTTCTAGGTTATGAGCCTGCCCTCTGGAGAGATTTTTGCATTAACTACTTATGGATTGATTCTCCCACTCCCATCCCCAATTTCTTTCAAAGTCCTAACCTCTGTGACCTCAGAATATTATCTTACTTGGAAATAGGATAATTCAAGGTGCAATTAGTTTAAATGAGGTCATGAAGGAATAAGACAGACCTTTGATACAATATGATAGATGTCTTTAAAAGAAGAGAGAAATTGAGGCACAGAGGCAGAGAGACATGGAGAAGAGAATGCCCTGTGAAGACAGACACAGATGGAAGACAGCCATGTAAAGATGAGGGCAGAGTTAGGCCGTCACAAGCCAAGGACACCAGAAGTTATAGGAAGCAAGGAAGGCTTCTCCTCTAGAGGACTTCAAGGGGATATGGCTCTGTAAACACCCTCATTTTCAGATATTTAGCTTCCAGAAATTTGAGAAAATAAATTCTGTTGTTTTAATCCATTCAACTTGTAGTACTTTGTTACAGCAGTCCCAGGAGACAGACATAACCTCTGAATGGAGTTCTTTTATAGAAATCGCAGCAAAGTACATATTTTAAGGATGAGTGTTTCCACACAGTGTAAGGAGTTGGCCATGAAGGTTCTCAAATATCTTCTCTGATCACCTTTCCCCCAGCTCTTGCTGTGTACAGCTGTATGCAGGTAAGTCTTTGTAGTACTCTTGGATGCGCATCTTTTATTTTATTCCTGGTCTTTATTTGTTGCTCCACTTGGCAAACTGAAAGTGTTGCCCAACCAGGCTATGTATGGTGTACCTGGAAGTGCAAGGGAATCCACACGCTCTAAGCCCAGTCTTCGGTCAATGGGAGATGAGTGCCAACGGCTAACATTGCCCACCCCAATGTCAAGGACATACTGTTCTATACTCTTACTCAGATCACTCACAGGGGCAATGAGTTCCATGATGCATCCTTAAATTGTCTTTCATTCATTCCCTATTTTATTCTTCTCTGTCATCTCTCTATTTCCTAGGACCTTTTTTCAAAGTAAATGACCAATAGCAAAAAGTCTTTACTGTCAGAAAAATCTTAAGGTAACAAAGCTCCAGAGTGCTCCCAGGTATTTGTGCCTGATTTTTTGATTATTATAAAGTAAGCCCTAGTGTAGAACCTTTTACATAATATGACTTATTATAAATATGTATTTTCTAAATGAGTTAATGCACAATGATATTGAGCCACTAATTATTATACATACTATGCATTATAATTAGCTGAGAATTCAAGTAAAATAAGATGTCTGTAGTGATCCAGGCTACATTTCTTTTCCTTGCCTACATGAATGTTGTTTAATTAATTTTTTTGTAAAAAATAAAGCAAGACAAGCTATGTGTGTGACAAATTGATAATATATAACCCTAATAACATTATTAAAAATAAAACTAGATTAGTAGCATTTGCATGTTCTCAGATAAACCCATATATTCCAGGCACTTGTGTCACCAGATGATCCCTTTTAGTGAGGTGTATCTCTTTCCTAACCTTCTACCAATTAAGATCTGATATCCATAATTTTCAGAGGTTACCAGGAATGATTTTATGAAACAATTCTGTCTGTGAAACTCTTTCACAACCTTGGGATTAATTTTTCCTTCCCTGCATACTTAAATTTGGAGAAAAGTAGAGCCTAATGAGTACAAATTCTAACATAAATGCCATTTTCTAGCAGGATTCTGTCTAATGAATCTCATGCTTTAACGTCTTTGGCTAGCTCTTCAGCATTTTAAAAAAATGGAAAACTTGAGAAACTACATCAGATGGCAAAGGTTACAAGTGGCCTCCCTGTCTCTGTCCTCCTCCTGTTCATTACTAATTATATTGCACCTCTATTTTCCATCCTAATAGTTTCCCAGCATTTTTAGTCTCTTAATGTCAGAGATGATGGAAAATTCTGTTCTCTGGATTCCGAAGAAAGAAGCATCCTCAATGTAGAGAAATTATTCTCCCAGATCACTGGATTATACCAACAGTGTGCTCATTAGCCAAGAAGGAAGAGGGATTTTCCTATATGTTTTCAATCTTATGTAGCACATGAAGCCTACGACTTCGTTAAAGCCTTTGCATATCTGAGATGTGTGTTTAGTCAGAAAACAGGACAAAAGGACAGATTTATTAGTACTTACTAAGTTTAATCCTCACTCAAGGATGGGCAGTGTATATAAATCAATCAAAACCTTGAAAAGATACTACAAAACAAAGGGAAGGAGAAACAATGAAAGAGCTTCTCTAGAATGTGAGGAGAACAAACTGTGGCCGGAGAGTTTTATTCGTAGACTAATTCTTCAGTGCTGGCCTAATTCTTAAATAAGACTCTTAGCTCTTAGATGAGCTGGCCTCTGATGTCTCTTCAACAGCATGGAGAACCATGATCCCACTGACTCCCCTCTCAGCAGCAACCAGGAAACTGAGATATAAGATGCATTCGCACCCAGAACCAGAAAATCATTTCCACTGAATACTAGCTCAGAAGACAAAATTACCAAGCAGATGAAAGTTCTAGCACCGTGTAATATAGTTCCAAATGAGTGAGTGACTATAGAGATATAGATGTTTGACCTGAAATGAAGCTACATTTTTATGGATATTATAACGACAATTTGGCAGAATATACTAAAGGTCAATAAACATAAATGCTCTTTTCCAGGGTCATTCCAATCCTAGAAATTCAGCTTAAAGTAAAAGAAATAACATTTTTTGTATAAGGATGTTAATTGCAATATCATATATAATGAAGATATACCACAAAGCTTCTAACTCTCTAACAGTGGGTAATTAGTAAAATAAAGCATAATTCCATTATACAAGATATAGTAAGCAGCCATTAAAATGTTTGAGAATTACAAATACATGGTAAATGTTTATTATATATTTTTAAGTGGAAAAATAAAGTTACAAAATAAAATGGGCAATGTAATACCAATTTATGTATAGATCCTCATATAGAGCTAGATCAAATGGGTAAATTAGGTGATGGGATCACAAATAATTTTTTTCTTTTTCTTTATGCTTTTTTCCTCATATTTTCAAAATGTTTTCATACTAATGAAGTTACCTTTATAAAAGGGGGCAAATTAGATTTTATAACAGAGATAAAAGGCTGTTACTTTTGAAAGGCATATACAAGCATGCATTGAGATTACAGTTTCTTGTGGAAAGCAGAATGAATATTCCTGTATTTCATGTATAACATATGGCTTTTTGCTAAACAGAGCATATACCACTGTTTGGACTTTTCTGTGTGGATTTTGATGATGCTTTCAGATGATGCACCAAACTTTATTCCTAAGCCCCAAGGGAAATTTTTTGTGAAGATGATTTTTCTGCAAATAACTTACATATACCAAAAGAATGAAATACAATCGAAACTTACAACGCCGGGCAAGACAGTGGTGGAAGGATTTGAGTTTCAAAAAATGCGTTCTTGTTTTTCCAATGGGCAACATGTTCTGTTATAGCCTGTCTCTACTTAGCTTGAATTTATACTAAGGACGTTTTGAATTTTCTACAAATCAAAGAGAAATGAGATAATTTCTGAGAACAATATAAATTGAAGAAAGCTTTTTAAATTATACACAGGCTAAAAATTTTAAGCCTATTCATCAGATAAAGCTTGGAGCAATCTGGGTCAAGAAAGTTTTAATTCAAACTTCAGCTCATTTTCCCTGTCACTCTAGATCACAAAATCCTCAGTAACAAATGTGTGTGGAATGCCTGTCAAGAGTTATCAATGTGCCACTGGTTATTAAAATTAAATCAGTTTTCCTTGAAAAAAATTTTTTTTATTATTTAAGCTTGTTTTGTGGTTAAGAACAATACAACTTCAATTTGTAAGTCTCTCAAATTTTCTAGGCCATTTATTTCAACATGATGAATACCCTTCTACTAGTGAAAGTGACCACTAATAACCTCCGACATATTTTTTATTCCGTTTTTTTCATCTGCATTGCCATCTTTTATCCACTGCTTCTGTTACCTCCTTATTTTGTCTTATTGTGGATAGCAATCTTTTTCCTCCAATATTTCCTGATGGACGGTTCTTCTAGAACTCTGGTTTTATTATATCATCTTTCTTGCATTTCACAATGACAACTTGTTGAACAAAAACTCCCACTTACAAAACTCAGTCTGTCACAAATGTCTCTCTGTGAAGCCACACTATCAACTCAATCTGACCTGACAGGTATTTTCTGGTCTGGAATGATGTGCTACTGTTTACTTTATGATATACAATTCTTTTTTTGTCATTTCTCATATTTTACCCCCATCTAAAATATCCTTTCTTGGACATTCTCTGCTTCTTCTTAATAACATTATTGTCCTATTTACTTCGGTTATTTGAAATCCTTTGAGAATCACATTTCCTATCTATTTCACTACTAATAATTAAATTCAAAATTTAATTATTTTGAATAGTTCTCTGATTATGTACATATATGCATATAATTCCAACAAAATTATAAGGTTTTTGCTATTAGAGATTGTATGTCAAATTTACATAGTTCTCTTAATTTCTAGAATAAGCATTTAACCCTATGAACTGTAGTTAAAGCATATTGGGAGAGGGACTGGAGGGGTTGCTCAGTGGTTACAGCACTTGCCTGGCATGTGCAAGTATGTGAGTTCAAACCGCAGCTCCACGTACACAAGGAAGTAATGAAAGCCACATGAAGACTACATAAAATTGATTCTCTCTTTGTCTTTCTCTCTTTTTCACTGTCCCTCTCCCTCTTTAAAAAAAAAAAAAGAAAGAAAGAAAAAAAAAGATAGCAACAAAAGGAAAATGTAGAACCCTTGAAGCAATAAGGGGAGGCCAGTAAGGTGAGGCCATAGCACCAGGAGACAAGGCTAGAGAGGTTGTCAGGATTCCCAATCATGTAGGGCCTCATCACTTTGAAAAAATTGTGGATCTGATTTATTCTGAAACTTAAATTGATTTGCTTTGTAAACTCAGCTTTATTTTTGTGTAGAATATGGATTAAAGTATATTCAATAGGGCAAAATACTTATGGCTATTTTATAACAATAATTTCATTGAACCATAGCACTTTGGACAATGGGAATATAATAATATGTTCTCAAGTTAGATTTTTTAAAAATGTTTGAAATTGGAGACAATAGTCAGTTTGGAATTTCTTTTTGTTTTGTTTTGTGGTTTGAGAGAGAGAATCAATTTTATTTATTTTTTCATCTGGTTTTTGTTTTTCCTCCACGTAGTTGTGTATGTGGTGCTTGGGTTTGAACCTGGGTCTTTGTGCATGCCAGGCAACCCCTTTGTTCTTGCTCTAAGCCCTAGCACTGCTCCAGGGCCTGGATTTTTTTTCAAAGTATCAATTGCTTCATTATTCCTAGAGAACCCTGCCATTTTATTTATTTCAGTGTGTTATAAAATACTTCTGGTTTCTTTCCATTACTACTATGTGGGACTGTTTTCTGTCAGTCATCTTTGTCCAGACAGTATAGTGAGAGATCTATATTGGATTCCAAGCATATCCAAACTCAAGACTGGGGTTTGATGATATAATTCTCAGGAAGATTTGAAATGACCAAGTTCAAAAGCACGGTTTTGCCTCTTTTTAACTAAGATCAAAACTAATTTGAACTACTGCATCCTTACCTTTAAGAAAACCATTAATGTCTTTCTCCATTCTAATACCTTAGACTTAATTTGAGGGCTAATATTTTTCTAAGTTTCTCAAGGAATGGCTTAGTTAATTGTGTTTCTGTGGAGTTGGACCTTGGGAGGAAAAACAACTTGTATCTGCCTCCCTTAATCTGCAATATCATTTCTCATTCATGATACAAAATGACCTAAATCAACAAAATTAGCAGAAAACATGTAGGAGGTTAGCTTATGCGGCCCTTATGTGATTGCCGTGGTGAAATCACGAAATGCATCCAATTTTAAGCTGATCTTGAAGTAAGATGAGTAGATGTTAAATAATTCTCCATTCCCTCTCAATGTGTTTCAGTGACAAATTCCATCTTAAATGGTTACATGATTACAAGCCCTGAAATTAAATTTCATGATGAATAATTAAGCACTACTCTTCAGAGTCTCTGGGAGAAATCACATTTGCTGAGCACAAACACTTGGAATAATCGATTGGGAGTCAACTGGCAAAGCACTTCAGTTTCAATTTTCAGTTCTGAAGGACCCTCCTTCACTTGAGCCATTGGGGAGTATGCCACCGTCCCCTCCGAGTCCTATGGGGAAGAGTGGGGGGAAACAGCATCCTCATGCCAGAGAGTTCTACCTAGACTGTACCATAGTACCTGGCTAGGAGTTCTATCTAGTTAGGTGTCTCTTCAGAGTCATGGTTGGAAACAATGAAAAACATAATTTTAACATTTTATTGGGTAGTCCCGGGTGATAGGGAGGAGATATAAGCCAGGGGACCTTGAGGTTAAAGGAAAAAATCTATAAGCTCAGCCCACTATGCAGAATACCCCCCAAATAGTTTCTTTAAAAAAATAAATTATCTGCATCTATGCCTGGCTTAAAGCAACAGGACAGGTTGGATTCCTCAACACACAACCTGTTGTTCACAAAAGTAAAACTACAGACCCAAAATGTCAATAAAGAGAACACAGGTTACTCTGGAGGGTGAATTTTTTGAGACTCTTAATCCAAGCCAGATCCCAGCAATTGGGGACATCAGGATGATTCCCCTGGGCCCTACAATATGTAAAAAAAAAATAAAAAAATAAAAATAAAAATAAAATAAATAAACAAATTCAAGAGTTAGTTTTGGGCAGAACTCTCTGGAAACTTTCCCGGGACCCCAATAAACCTGGAGGGCAGAAGAAGCATACCATTGTTCTTTCTGAGAGGAACCACTCTATTAAAAGTCTCCCTTTTTCTCTTTTCTATTTCTTCAGTAAACTCATGGCTGCTACTCTGAGCTCGTGTCTGAAATCTTGGCAGTAGGATTGCAAGAATACAGTGAGAACGGATGACTAGGGCTTTTTTCAGCTCTTGCCCTGTAAACGAGGCTAAACTCCTGCACAGAGAAAAGATCACAACTTTGCTTTGAGGAAAAAATAGATTCCAACTACTTGATTATGAACCAGAGCAGATGGGTTAATTTCTTTCAATCATTTAAAAATGTGAAAAGAAGTTTTAGTCCCTAGCAGTAACTGGCCACTTGGGATCAGTAACCAATTTCCTCCTCAGAGAAGGATGAACTTGATCATGTTTCAGAGGTTTTTGTTGTTGTTCGTTTGTTTGTTGTTTCCCGGGAGGAAAAAGAGAGAGGCTGGGCTTAGCCAAGGACAACAGGCTGGCAAACCAGCACGGTATTTCAAGAAAACTTTAATTAGAATCATTGACATTTGAATTTCATATGACTTTCACATTTCAAAAATTATTACTCTTCTTTTTATTTCTTTTAACCATTTAAAAATATAAAAGTATTTTAAAAGGACAGAGTTTGTGTTGCCTAATATTGTCAAAAAGAGAAGCAAGGACATCTGCAGAAAATTAACAAAGATCTGATGGGAAAGAGACCACACTTCTGGGGCAAATCAGAAGTTTTAAAGTCAAGCAGTATTGAATTTAAATTTGATTTTCTTCCTTCAATGGCTCTGTGACTTTTAACACAAGGCTCTTGAACATTTCCATCCTCACTTTTCTCATTTGTAAAATGGTGATTAAAAATATTTATTTACTTGAGCTGTTGTAAATATGAAGTGGGTTATTCCAACAGTGGTGCTTGTACCCCAAAAGTATTCAATGTTATTGAGACTAATCTATTGGTTACTCTGTGGTAGGAAGAATAACGTCACCTCAAAATGTCCTGATCCTCAGTACCTGTGAATATTGGTTACAAGGCAAAGAGAAGTTAAGATTTCAGATGGAATTAAGATGCTAATGAGATAATCTGCAGGCAGGAGGACCATCTAAGATGATCAAAGCAGGCCCAGTATAAGCACAAGGCCTCTCCTGAGTGGAAGAAGGAGGCAGAAGAGAGATGACCAGAGAAAACTGCCATGAAAGTGGCCCTGGCTGGTCACAAACCGAGGAATACTGGCTTCCACTACATGCTGGAAAAGGCAAGAAAATGACCTACCTACTTCTTCCTTAAAGCTACCAAAAAGAAACACAGCCCTGCCTACATCTTGAATTTGACTCAGCACGATCATTTCAGATTTTCGCTTCTAGAGCTATAAGGTTAAATATAATGGTTGCAGTAACTTGTTACAATGGCAGTAGGAAACTAATGCATACTACTATAATTACACATGCAAAAACAGCTTGCTGTACCCCAGAATATGTGCTTCCTACTTTGTAGTGCAGAGATATTGCTGGAAATGGATGCTCACTTTCTAGCCTCTTGCATCTAATGAAGCCATGCGAACAAAATTGGTTTGTCTCTGGACCAAGGAATTTAAACAGGAAGTGACAAGGAACAGACATGAGTAGTAGGAACATGAATACTTCCATAAACTGGGCCTACTGTGAGAACCCACACATCTTTTCTTTTAAAAAGCAATTTACCTGCATCCATGCCTGGATGACGTTTACAGGACGTGTTGCCTTCCTCAGCAAACAATCCTTTATCCACAGGAAAAATATAGACCCAAAATGACAGTAGAAAGAACACAAGTACCCTGAAGGGGAAGATTTTTGTGACTCCTTACACAGAACAGATCCCAGGACTCTAGGAGATGAGGATAATTCCCCCATTCCTAAAATCTACAAGAAAAAGTTCCAATTAGAATGGTCAACAAGGCCAAAGTGACCTAGCGTTGTCAGGTCAGTAGAGACTTGAATGTCTGATGCCTCTCCTGAGAGTGTCCCCTTTTCCTTTTTCCTATCCTTCAGTAAACTACTGGCTCCTGCTCTGAGCTCATGTCGGAAGTCTTTTGTGACGGCAAGAATTGATGAAGAGATGACTTCAACAACTGTCCCAGCTCTGCATGGAGGCCCTTGCCGCATAATAGGAGATGTCCCTACCTTTCCTGGGGATGCAGTGATCCCCAAACTACAAGATGGAAAAGGCTTTGGCTTTTGAATCACCATCTGAATAAAAGCTACCTACACTGAATTGTTACAAGCAAAAGGAAAAAAGAACCTTTCTACTGTGTGAGCTGACAGTTCAGGATTTATTTGTTAAAGCAGCTAGCTTTATTATAGCAGAGATATTATCTACCATTAGGTTCTCATCCATTTTGTTTCACTGGGAAACTGTCTAGTAACATCCTTTGCTTCTGCGGTCCTTTCATCTCTTCAGGAAATTGCAAGTGTTTCTTTAGATGTATTTGTGAGGGTAACTCTGGTAGTTATCCTTTTAATATCCTTTGATCTTCCTGTTGATGTAATCTACAGGTACCCCAACGCCTCAGGGAGCTCCATTACTGAATTATGAGACTATTAGATATATCAAGTCTTTGTCTTGGGACACTGAGGAAGATAGTATTATAGAATTATAGGGAATTTGAGGAGGAAGAGATATTGCTTTTACCTCCTCCTTGCCTTAATGCACAGAGAGTTTCCCAAAGGTGCACATTACACATTAGGCCTGGCACCTGGTCTCCTGACACCCAGAGCCAGGCTCACTGCTCCTGCTGCTCACTCTTAGCCATCTGAGATGCTTTAGAAAGTGTGTGTGAGTATGAGCATTCATCAATTAGCTAAATGGTGGTCGGGAGATGACTGACAGCAAATGATGATTATAAACATTTATTTTAAAACAAATGAAAGACTCTCAAAGCAAACTAAGTCAGTACCAAAGGTCTTGTGTGAGAGTGGTCTGCGCAGCTAGAGAGCACATACGCAGCCTGCTCTCCTTAAGGGCCAGAGATGCTCCACAGAATAGCTACGCGAGGTAAAGAAACAAGGATGAGTTCCGTGCTCAAAAGAGTTTGAGACAAACTGAACTAAATAAATTGTGTTTGTTTTATTTGGTATTATGGGAGTTTTGTTGTATATTTTGAAGTGAGAGCATGTGAGTTTTCCAAATATATTTGATGGTGGACTTGCATATATATGGATTGCATACACACAAGAAATAAGCATTTCCTAAAAGGTTTTTTTTTTTTTGTTTTGTTTTGTTTTGTAAGTTTCCTAAATGGCAATGCTGATTTAGGGAACTAAGTTTCTTGCTATTATATTATTTAACTTGTTTTATTGTTTTTTTCCCCTTTCTTTCTTTTTTTCTTTTCTTCCTTCCTTTCTTTTTTTGTTTTTTTTTTGTTTGTTTGTTTGTATTACCAGGGATTGAACCCAGTGTTGTCTAAACATTGAGCCCATCACCATTAGAATCTTTTCCAGCTACTTCCTCTCTGGTTCTCTAAGATCAGAAAGCCAGGATTTATAGCCAGAGATCACCAATTTCCAAGTCTCTATTGAAGAATGTATTCTCATTATATAGCACTTTTTGCCCCAACCATTTAACTCACAATATCCTCTGATATGAGATTGAGCAACTTCTCCGTTCAAAGGAACCTATGCCAACCTGACCACTATCACCCTTCAAGCAGGGAGGAGCCTCATCTAAGGCCAGGGCAGAGGAGTCATCTTAGTGACCTATATGTTCTGTGGGTTGTAAGACCATTGATCTTACTGACTTGAGAAGAAAAAATAGTGTATTTCCAAACTCTGCATCTCCCTTAATGAGCTTCAGACATCATTTAAAGTTGTTATCAAAACACTCTTAGAAACTTGCTCACTGGAAGACTAAATATACTCACAGAATTCCTCTGTTCTCTTAATCAATTCTACCAAAAATATTCATAGGAAAGAGATATTCTGCATACTCTGAAGTTAAACCTAATTCACAATTATTGTGGAACCAAACTTCCTTTGAAAAAAAAAGTACCTTTATTTCATTTAGAATAGAAGAATTTAGGCAATGGAAATTCAGATCTGTATTGTTCATAGTGGTAGAGATACAGAAGCACTAGATGATATAAAGCTTGCCTAACGTCAAACCTCTGCCTCAACTGGTCCTGGTGAGCTGCTGGGTCTATCTAATGGGATTCGATGTTTTCATCTATACACAGAAATTATCTTTTAGCCCTGCCAAGCTCTTCTGTCAGCCACATATAACTTGAGTGAAAATACGAGAATGAAAGAGACTCAAAAGGATCATGTTCATATGGGGCAGGTTTTTGCTGTTGTTTTTGTTTTTGTTTTGTTTGGTACCAGGGATTGAACCCAGGGGCACTTAACCACTGACCTGTGGCTCTTTTTATATTTTATTTTGAGACAGGGACTTGCTAAGTTGCTGAGACTGGCTTTGAATTTGCAATCCTTCTGCCTCAGTCTCTTGGGTCACTGTGATTACAGACAAGTGCCACTATACCCAACACGATTTCTAAAGACTGATGTAAACCTGGGAGTTCAGCCAACAACCCCCTTAACTGAAGATGCAAGTCTTGGGACAGAGCAGAGTTGCCAGAGACAAAAGCAAAATTTTAAGAAATTGTGTGGAGCAGAAAGGGGGGGTAGAAATGTGAATGCTGACTGACACCTGGGAGAACATTCAGAGGAGACAAGAAAGATTCCTAATTGAATTAAATTTCTGTGTTTAAGTTTTAAAGAGAGGGTTCTTTTCTCTCTTTTCTCATTAAATGAGAAATTGAGGTAAATGAAGATCACCAGACAGAACCACTCAATTATGGGTGCTGCAATATAGATGGAACCTGCATCCAGCTGGCAATCAGGAGTTGAGGATGCCAGCTGGACATGTGCAGTGACTCGGGGTCATGGCTCTTCCTTTAGTATCAGCATTCTCCTATAATCATGCAGGAGCTTTCTGATCCAATGACACATGTTGTAGGAAAAACTTTGAAAAGGAAGCAGTAATATTAGCATAAGTATTGGACCCAGTACGTAGGATACTCCCAGTGTACTTGAAGTCAGCCTCACCTCAGAAAAATCCAGTTCTGATGTTCTGAGAACTCTGAGTCATGCAGGTTGTGCAGTTGCCAAACAACTCTTGAGGAAGAGTATCCATGGAAACAGCACACCAGATGTTTCAAGAGGTGTATAAAAGCATCAAAAAACTGACAGTCATAAGGAATGCTTGGCAAACATTGAGAAAGGTAAGAGTTTGTGCTTGTGGGGAAAACAAAGGCCTTTAGATTGCAGTTGCTTCTCTGAAAGTGTAAGCATAAGGTCTAGAAGCAAAAATCCCCACCCCAGAGCAAGCTGTGGGATGACTGGCCTCGTAGCTGGCCTCTGCCCTCCAAGGACTGTGTGTGATGATCAAGACTCTTTACCCTGAGTTTATCTGTAGGAGCACTGGGGACAGCGCTGGTGGCATGAATCATTCCAAGGCCATCATATCTGTTATTTGCTGCCTAATCTCTTTATACAGTAGAGAGAAAAAGTAGGCCTCTTCATAGGATGAAGTGTCTCTGCTCTCCTTAGCACACAGTTATTGTAACAGACAAAATGAATTTATGGTTACTTATTTGGTTTATTTAATTTCATAAATAAAACATGGATTCATTCTTGCAAAAAATTTAAACCATAGAGTTTAGAACAAAAGTTTCCTTTTCTATCTCTTAATCCCACTGCCTCTCAGAGGCTAACATGGGTATCATAGGTATAGTTTTTGAGCCCCTTCTTAAGTGTTCCTACTGTGTGATTGCTTTTAGTTTGAGATTTATTATTTTTATAAGTGAAGGTTTTGAGCCTCAATGTGCATTTTTGCACTTAACTGTATATTTTGAATATTTTTCTACGTCTGTATATCTAAATCTACTTCCAAATATATTGTTCTAAAGTTCTCATCAAAACACGTCACATTTTCCTGAGAAAAAGTACCTTTATTTTCTAAGCACAGGTCCACAAATAGCCAGGAATAGGAGAGGAATATACAATAGAATAAGAATGACATCCCCCTTTCATTTCTTCTACTTGATATCTGCTTGAATTTATACAAGTTACTTTATGAACATTAGTTTGCATATAAAAGGAAGGGGGATTATATATTTATAATGAATGAAAATAAAGTGTAACTGCATCCTGTGTATTGTCTGAGACAAAATAGGAACCCAGAATATATCAGTTTCCTTTACTTTGTAAAAAAAAGAAAGTTCCCTAAAGGAATAAAAATACTAAAGCAAACATACACAATAGTTGTTGATATTAGGCGTACAGGTGGCTATCAAAAGATTTTGTTGTGGCAAAAGTGAATGAAGGGGGTCTGGAGCGGTGGCTCAACGGTTGTGACACTTGCCCAGCATGCGCGAGTACAAGGGTTCAAACCCCAGCACCCACGTACACAACTAAGTGTTAGAGCAACGAAAGCCATGAAAAAATACTCAATAAAAATTGATTCTCTCTGTCTCTCTCTTTGTCTCTCACTGTCCTCTCAAAAAAAAAAAACTGAATGAACATACAACTCGTATATGGCAAATATCACGGATCTTCCAGATCATACAAGTTTTGACCCTATTGTAAGGTCTTACATCCACTGGATGTGAACCTTTTGAGGGAAGATGCAGACTAGACTCAACTCTACACCGAGTGTATTCAGAGCTTTGTCCATGGTTTCATGTGATCAGCACACAATATTTTTCAAATGAATAAATGATACACAGCTTCTTAGGTAAAGCACCTGTCCAATTCTATAGCAGAGAGATCCACTTGCCCCCAATCTTTCTGTCAAAATTTCCATTATTGTAGTATCAATTCAGTTAAAGTTGATCTTGTTAAATTGAGTAATTTTAGGCACATGTCAAATGATCATTAAAAACTATTGAACAAATTGCAACCTTATTAGAAACTCAGGTTTCTAATCTTTGGGAATAATACTCACACTAAAAATAAATTTAACATTGAAAGCAATGCATCTCATTTTTTCAAAATCCCATACTTACAGTGCATGGCATCTTTTTTTCTTTTCTATTTAATATAATTCCTCACCACCACACTCCATTCCCTCTAATTCTTCCTTCTTCTATATATTGCCCCCTGACTTGCTTCATGACTTAAGAAGAACAATATTGAGTATCTGGATGAAATAAGTCCCTATGCATTTTTTAATAAAGAGAGAGGGACAGTGAGAGAGAGAGAGAGAAAGTGAGAAACAATTTTATTTAGTTTTTCACGTGACCTTCATTGCTCTGAGACTTTGCTCTGTACATGGTGGCTGGGGTTTGAACTCGAGTACTTGTGCATGCAAGGCAAGCACATTAACTGATGAGCCACCACTCCAGCCCTCCACGTGCAATTTTTAAATTAATGGCAGGATCGCTTCCTTCCAGAAATGTAGGATGACCCCGCTGCATATTGCTTGACATATAACTGTCCTATTGTGTTAGGCAGATAGCCTGACTCTATCATGTCCACAGTAGTTTAAATTCATGTTTTCATCCATTTACCAACCTTGAGCCATTCCGATATCCTCCCCAGTTCTCTAACCCTTGTTTACCTGGAGTTTTTGCATGTGTAGTTTCTGGTGCAGGATGGTTCCTCGCATTCTCCACGCTTGTGACAGGCTCCTGGGTTTCATTCAGGCCTCAGCATAAATGCTTCTCTGCAAATATTACCACCCTAAATTTTACCACCATTTTTTAATCTAATGCTTCTTTCTCTTCTTTCAAAATACAGAACACTGTTTTTAATTTTTTGTTCACTCATTTAGTGTTTATCTCCTATTCTTTCAATTCCTTGAAGCACTGTCCATGGCAATATTTTTTAATATTTTGGATATGTAGCAACTAATCTAAGGTTTGGTGTATAACTGCTACTTCTAGGATAATGTTGAATGAATAAGCAAAGGAAGATAAAATATACTGGTACTTTTCCTGAATTTAAAGTTATAGTTTTTGAGACATAATGTTTAGTAGAGACTTCAATTGATAATAATAATTGATAATTTTATGCTTTGAATCCCTATGTCTTATGATTACTATTAATCAAACATTCATTTAGTTCTCACTTTTCAATTAAACAAAATTTTGCTCTCTGTTGACAGGGACTGTATTAACATTTAACCAAAGGTCTTCACACCAGTTGGTCAATCATCAGAAATCTAATCAATACTATTAATGTGTAAACAGTTCAAAAGAACTTTTCTGAGCCTATAAACTCTACATTATTAGGTATCCCATCTCTCTATACCAAATACTCATCAACTCTGTCATTGTTAAAGATAGCTGATATGTTGTCTCTCTTTCATTAAAGCAGGACATTACAAAATAGGACTTTGACCCAGTCAACATTTTAAACGCATTGTTATGGTTTGGATATGCGATGTCCCCCAAAACTCATGTGTTAGACAATGCAAGAAAGTTTAGACGTGAAATCACTGAGCTAAGAGAACATTAACCTGATCAGAGCATTAATCCACTGATAGAGATTAATTGGTTGGTAACTGTAGGCTGGTAGGGTGTGACTGGGGGAGGTAGGTCACTGGGGGTGTGCCTTGGGGATTTATACTTTGTTCCTGATGCTCATAGCTCTCTTTCTACTTCCTGACTGTCATGTCCTGACCTGGTTTCTTCTGCCATGAAGTTCTGCCTCATGTTGGGCCAGATGGATTCAGCCATCTACGAACTGAGACCTCTGAAATCATAAGTCCCAAATAAACATTGCTTCTAATTGTTCTTGTCAGGGATTCTGGTCACAGCTGAGAAAAAGCTGACTAAACCATTTTTATAACCAGAATACAAGAGATTCATTTATATGCATTTCTCCAAAAAATTGTACAGCAGAAAATAATAAGTATTAATATTGGATCTTATTAGAAGAACAACATTAAATTATCATGGGTAAAGTATTGAATTCTATATCTTCAAAGCTTCTTTCTTCTTGCCAAGAGCTCCTTATTGCTTTGAGCTCTAAAAACATTCCATCTGCATCAACACTTCCCTGATGGTGTGCATTCCTATTTTGAACACACTGTTTGAAATTACTTATTAAAAAATTGTTTAGAGAAGTAAATTGCAATTTCTATCTCAGCCTAAGTATGTCTTTAATTTTTTAACCACTTAAGATTATTTGGAAAACCCATTTCTAAGAGTAAAACATGTTTACTTTCAATGAGCATAAGAATGGGTTCTGAGATCAGGAAAAGTGTTCCGATGACACCACCTTACCAACATGCCACCTTTTGCGCATTACTTTCAGAATGTGGAATTGACATGTCCACTGAATGCATTCTGAAATGTACTTTACCAGGGGAAAGGCAAAGGTCCCCCCAAGCTCCCCTGGAAGTAGCACTGATTGGGAGAGCCTCAGGCAATGTCACTTTAGAGCATGTAGCACGTAGACTGGGGGGTAACTGGTTTCCACGCCTTCCCAAGCTTCATACCACAGTATGTACAATAAAGATTCCAATTTACAAATGAGAAAAAGAAGCCTCTGAGAGGTTAATACTTGTTTCACAATACAATCTAGTAAGTAGTTTCCTGTATACTGCAGCTTCTTATCAGGGCTGAGTCTGGTGGTGAAGGAGCTGTCTTAAATGCTCCCCCTGAGCGAGGAAGACGGACTCCTGGGACTCACCACTGAAAGAAGGAGGTAGCCTCAGACAACACGATCTTCCAGAGGAAAAGATAAATCAAAGTATCCTACTCCAACAAATGCTGTATGACCACCGAGGCAAACAATGCTGGACCCTTATACTGAGAACTTTAACCCCCGCCCCAGGGCTCTCTCCTTGGCTTCTGGATGACATCTTGAAATTGTCATTTACTCTGATTATGTGACTTTGTCCAAATCCCTGCCCCCTATAAATGATAAGGGACACACAGATGTAATCAGTGAAGACATGAGATTGAGGAATAATTCTATAAACTGGGCCCATTGTGCTGACTCCCACATTCTTTCTTTAAAAAAAAAAAAAAAAAAGCAGGGGCTGGAGCGGTGGCTCAGTGGTTACAGCGCTTGACTCACATACATGAGGACCTGGGTTCAAACCTGTGCACCACATACACAACTAAGTGTTGGAGCAATGAAAACCAGATGAAAAACTAAATAAAATTATAAATTGATTCTCTCTCTCTGTCACTCTATCTCTTAAAAAAACAAAAAAAAAACAACAACAACAACAAAAAAAAAAAACAACTTGCCCGAAGCCTGAAGCCCTGCCTGCCTGGCTGAAGTCAACAGGATAAGTTGTAATCCTTAGCAAGCGACCTGTTACCTTCAGGAGAAATGCTGACTCAAAATGCCAATAAAAAGAATGCAAGTTCTGCTCCACTTTTTCTCTGAGGAGCACATTTGTAAGCAGTGCCTTATTTGGCTGCTACAAATCTGGGAGCTTTGGAGAGAGGGAGTGGAAAGCTGTCCACTTCCCACTGGGTTGGATTCTGCAGAACGGGGAAAAGACTACACTCATCCTTATCACCACCAAGCATAAAACTCTGAGTTACTTCAACAACAGTCAAGAAAAGTTAGTTGAATGAAAATGAGTAGTAGATCTTTCAAAATAAAAACTTGACGACAGCAACAGAAAGAATAGCAAGTTCTACAAAATTAGATATATTAGACCTAGCATCACTGGGTTTCTGAGAAGCATTCTGTTTAAAAATTTTAAGAAGCAAATAAAAAAAATGGAGGAAGAACATGTTCAGAGGTATGGATGGGGGCTTTTCTTGAGTTAGTGACTGGTTAGAAAATAATAATTCTTATTGTAATTATGAATGAAGCACTTTAATAATCACCATAAAGTATGCTGCCAGTACTATTGCTAGCACCATTTTATTGGAGGGGAAAGGACAAGTGACTTGCTCAAGCAGCCAAGCCAGTTTAGAAGGGCCAGGAATTGAACCCAGGAAGTGAACATCTCAGCAGCACTACCAGCTACTACACCACATGCTCTGTTAGATTATAGGGATAAGATTAAGAGACACATAAACATCATTTTCTTGATTTTAGCATACATAAATGGGTAGGAGAATTTTGCGTTCGTTTTGTTTTACTCCCATTTTATGGTAGCCCTGAAGGATTGAAGAGATGAAATCAGTTGCCTGAGGTTCCATAGGGAGATTCTGCTGTATAATAGAGAGCAAAGATTTCAGCATCCTGGGACCAGGTTCAAAGCTTACCCCCACCAATGTGCTAGCTGAAAGCCATGTCTTATCTACGAATCTCAGCTGTCACTTGAGATGAAATTCTGATATCTATGTCCAGAGAAGAATTTACTATTCAGCGAATAGACTTTAAAATTCATAATTTCCTTCTAGACATCTATACCTAACTTTGTATTCATAATCTCAGCATCTTTTCCCCAGAAGTTTCTCAGAGAGGTTTAAGCTTTGTACTAAGCTGAATCTATCTTGGATCTATTTCACTTGAGTAGTTATGATAGTTTTATTTATAAATTTGAGATAAAAATCAACATCGCCTGCATCCAATCCAGAGTTTCTTTCCCTAGACAATAAATTTCTGGATTTCCCCTCATGATCTCTTACTGTCACCTCTCCCAATCACATGCTCTCCTCCCAGGTAGTGCTCTGGGCTCTAAAATTAAGTCTTTCCTACTCCCCTCCAAAAATAGTGGCAGAGAGAATCAAAGTGTCATTCTCTACCCTACATTCTCTTAGTTTAAAATTATTTTAAGGGAAAGACAAATAAATGCTGTAAAATTTTGACTTCCATTTTTCCAAAGGCATTTGATTTCAAAATGAGGCTGCTTATAAAGACAAGGGGACGAGTGAGTAGGCTGGAGTTTGCAGCGATTAAACTGCCTCTTTCCTTCTTGAAAATGTGGGTTTCCACTCTTGCTGTTGGAATCTGAGAATGGTAGCTGCTCTCCATGAAGCCTGCAGAAACAATCTAAGGAAGTGAGATCACAGTCACTAAAACTGGTTGCTCCAAAAATCTCATTTCTGAAAAAAAATTGTTTAGACAAGGTTATTAAAAATAGAATTACGGGCTATATTAGTTATGCTTTTCATAATGTGTTAGTTGAATTTCACAATATTTAAAATTTTATACCTTGAAAATACCTTCATATTTCACAACAGTTCAACCCTTCACAGTATAAGGAGACTTTCTATCTTAAGAACCATTTCCAATGCATGTATTGCTTTTTCTTACAAAAGAAAGTGAAAAAATCAAGTCACATTATTAGAGTTTTAATCATCAAGGATGCTTATTTGATACAAGTTTTTGAGAGTTAAATCCCTTTTCCCACAATGCCAGTGCAACGTGAACAGTATAAAAGCATGTCAGTTACTTGTATTAATTATTCAAATATACTCATTTCTGAAATAACAATTTGCCTACTATTAGAACAGTTATTTTGGATTTTTACTGCATATAATTACTTCATGAAAGGCTTAATTCCAACTGATTTAACTTCAAGGTGATACTCATTATGAGTGCTGATAAATTTTTTAAAAAAATTTTAAAACACGCCTGATATGTAGAAGATCTATGGATAAATAATAAAGCATGATGCAAACACTAGTGGAGTGTTCATGGAACTTGCACCAGATGCTTGCTATTTCTTTGCTTCAGAGAAACAGCCATGCCATCATCAGGGATTCTTTCAATCTTAGTTTTCACATCTTAGGGAGTAAAGGCCAAAATTGCCTAATGGCCCCTGATCCTCATCAGTGATACCTTAAAGCCCCATTAAAAAGTACCAGTGCAGGAATACCCTGTACATAACTGGGTAGATTTTTTTGCTTCAGTTTTAGCCACAAGCCATCAGGCTGGCAATTAGACCTGAATACAAACAAGAAGCCTTCTTAACCAATCAAACTGGATATGCGAATTAATTCTTATCCAGAGATTTCACTACAAGTTCTCCAGATGGGAAAGTTTTTACCCCCTTGAATCCCACCCCACCAACATGGGACCTCAATGGGAGAAATTAAAATGGTCTCCCTCCTGTAATCCAGATACCTAAGACCAAATTTGTACTTGAAAAATATAAATCTGGTTTTACTACTGTTCCCCTTTATTAAAATAATAACTTTAGGCAAATTATACATAACAGAATTTAATTGTACAAAGAACAATTTGTGCATTGGGCAGCCCCCAGAAGGAAATAGGTTCAGAGTAACTCCAGGTCTTCTACCATGTGGTTGAACAACATTTAGGAACAGAAAAAGGGATATGATGTACAGAAAACAAAAGTGAGGTACATAGGCAGAGGGCTGGCAGTTTAGCTGCTGTGATTCACTGAGACTCATCTATTTGTTACAAAAGCAAATTCCAAAGTTAGGTTTTCAGTTTTTTATGTACTAAGCTCATTTTTGGTACCTTACCTACAACTCTATGGGGGCTCCTGAAGCTCAAGTCAAGTATGATTTAGCATCTTATAACCTACTTAGTATTCTCAGCAAAGTAAAGTCAGAACCTGTATTCTCGGAGACAGTTGTTGGGTGCTTAGTCAAGCTGAAAAGTCACCTGTGAGAAGGAAAAAAGGTGGGAAGAGAGTACAAATTCCTGTTTAAGGACATAAACAGGAGCAGGGCAAATTGCTTCCATTTATGTCTCATTTGCCCAAACTTAGTCACACAAAGCTTCAAAGAAGGCTGGGCAAGGTATTCATAGGGGAAAGGACATAAACAGGAGCAGGGCAAATTGCTTCCATTTATGTCTCATTTGCCCAAACTTAGTCACACAAAGCTTCAAAGAAGGCTGGGCAAGGTATTCATAGGGGATTCAGGCATCTATTTATACCTCTGACTAGTGTTGTAAATAAATCACCCACTTTGCTAAAACTCCACCCTATATTTTCTGTTTGTTTGTTTGTTTGTTTTTGTTTTTGTTTGTATAATTTTTTGCCACTAAATCCTCAAGTACCACAGTCAGCCAGGTTGTACTGCCATGGAAAAAGAGATGTCTCTGGAGAAGGGTCCAAAGAGTTCACAGGGAGAAAGGGAAACTTGACCCAAGTCCCTGATTTATGTGATGGAAAAGAATTTCAGTACATGCCAGTCACAGACTCATCTAGAGGTTTATTTGGGAAAGCAGGTACACATTCAAGAGAGAGACCTCTTTTAGGGTAAAGCAAGGGATATATTCAAGGGAGAAAGTGAGCCATCTTTACAGGGACAGATACATTTTGGGTGTTTCCAGCTCTTCTGTTAAGGAAACTGGGTGAGGGATGGATATGGGAAGGTATGTGAGAATGATATCTGATGATCTCAAGACATTTTCTAGTGGTCTGGTCAGTCTCAGAATCCTTATGATGAATTGGTCTTCACTGTCTGTTCAATAGATAATGTTGGGGCCAGGTGCAGTGGTGCACGCCTATAATCCCAGCAGCTCAGGGGACAGAGACAGGAGGATTGCAAGCTCAAAACCATCCTCAGCAACTTAGCGAGGCCCTAAAGCAACTTAGTGAGACCCTGTCTCAAAAAAATAAAAAGGGCTGGGGGTGTGGCTCAGTGATTAAGCACCCCTGAATTCAATCCCTGGCACCCTAGTTAATTAATTAATTAAAGATAATGCTGGAAAGTCCCCTAAATTATAAGTTGTCAAATATCATATCACTAATTAATCTGTTTACAGGGGTGGGTAATTAGCAGTGCCTGAGCTATAAGCGAATGAACTTACAGTGAACTCTAAGTATATAGATTTCCTAGGAGTTTGAGAGTGACTGGCCTGGGATAGAGAATGGATTAGGGAGTGACAGGCTTAAAAACATAGGCAGAACTTCTGAAATACATTTTTTTATCCTTCCTTTATGTCTACTATGTACCTATTTCTTATTCCTGCTATCCTATCTCAGCATGACCTACAGGGTGGGCAGCTTACACACTACTGCCTGGACCTGCTTTGGAGCCCTTCCCTGTGCCCAGCTCCATTCAAAGGCAGCAGCCTTCTTTGTGCTGGTGCAAACAGTACATCTCAAACCCAGTGTGTTTCTTCCTTTATGGTAGGTGATAGGACCAGCATCAATTTGTCTTCAATTTTAGAGGAAATGTCTTAGTATGTCCTTGTACTCTGGACCTTAAAAAATATTGCAGAAATGGTAGATCCCTGAAGCTTCACAGTTCCATTTTCCATTATCAGGGGTGCAGATGTCTCAGTAAGGCTTCTAGCACACTGGCCATCTCTTGTTCCTCTTGTCCAATCAGCATGATGTCATTGATATAATGGATCAATGTAATGTTCTGAGGGATTCAGATTGTCCTAATCTCTCAGACTGCATTATGTATGACACAGGGGAGGAGAGTAACCATAGCTTTGCAGAGAGAGTGTAAATGAATATATTTGTGCTAGTCACATGTGTCGGGAGTGGCCCCGGCAGAGTTAAGACGGAGTCGCGGTTAAGCTAAGATGGCGCCTGTGGCTTTGAGGGGAACGGAAAATGATTGGCTTGCAGATGGTGCTTAGAGGCATGAACACTGCATGGACACTGCTTGGCCCTTAGGTGGCACATGAATGATCACGCGCATGCGGCATGTAAGCTTGCTGATTGGCTGGGGAGAACTGTATATATG
>PVKS010003387.1:0-76881 GCA_004027875.1 Aplodontia rufa | reverse complement strand
CAAGAGCGACACACATGAATGCAAACTGCTTCTGATCTTTTTATCTGAACAGAATACAGAAGAATACTTTCACCAAATCAATGGCTGTGTATCTTGGGAATGGGAGGCTTTCTGAATCCACTCTAGCAATGAGACTACATTCAGCACAGGAGCTGCGAACAAGGATACTACTTATTTGAGCACACAGTGGTCTGTACTATCATCATTCTCTAGGATCCATCTACTTCTGCAAAAACCAGCTTAGCAAATTAAATAGAAATAAGATAGAAAGTATTATCCCTGCATCCTTTATATCATTAATAGTGGCATTACACTCTGCCAGTTCCCATCTGGGTATATATATGATGAGAAAAAAATAGATTATAGAATTACAGAAAAAAGAAGCAATAAATTGCAGACTCATTCATCAGGAAGGTAGTAGAATCTAGTGGGAGAGATTCAGGTCAGACAGCAAAGGTTTGAAACTTTTAGTCCCATTGCCTGAATACTCTGTGCACAACCCACTATAAATTAACTCCCAAAGTTTCAATTTCTCTATCTACAAATAAGGTTGGTAATATTTACCTTCAAGCTGGCTAGAAGGGAAAGCTATTAAGTAAGCAGATGAATATAGAATGTTTCCTTAATAATGAGATTTCTGGTGTTGTAGAAGCATATTGGGCAGGTTCCCAGATAATCTGTAAAAGAAATGCAAGCAAGTTAGCAGAAGTGACATGTTGCTGCAATAAAGTTTTGCCCTGCTAGATATTGGCAAAGGATGAAATGGCAACTGTAACTGCATGGCCAGTGCCACCACTGGGAAGTAACTACTGAGGGAGGATGCATGACTTCTTTCAGCATACAGCCCTCAAGACAAAGCTCAAAGGCCAGCAAACCCTGAATGGCAAAAGCTCTATCCTTATTTCAAAGGTGTTTAAAGCACCATCTCCCAGATTCCTACTTATCCATTTTCTTGCCACTCAACTAGATGTTGGGGAGTGGTTAAGAATAATTATATATTGGGGCTGGAGCGGTGGCTCATCAGTTTCGGCGCTTGCCTGGCAAGCACGAGGACCCGGGTTCAAACCACAGCACCACGTACACAACTAAGTGTTGGAGCAACTAAAGCCATGTGAAAAACTCAATAAAGTTGTTTCTCTCTTTCTCTGTCTCTCTCACTGTCCCTCTCTCTTTAAAAAAAAAAAAAGAATAATTATATATTTATTTTTTATACTTCTACTTTTTATCTAAAAGTTCGATTTTCAAATAGAGATTTGATTGACTGAAATTCTTTCCCATAAAAATAAGGAGTAAGCATTGCTTACTAGGTGGAAATGAAGAACTGTGGAAGTTTAACATACAGAGATCCAGGAAAAGTTTAAGCTTAAGAAATCAGTGACAAACACATTCATTTAAAACATCTGGGTCAGCTGTTTAATTCTAAGGAGTGATAAACTGTACCCACTGTCCTTGTTTGTGCTGCTATACCAAACGACACAGACAGGGTAACTTACAAAAACTGGAAATTTATTCCCACAGTTCTGCAGACTAGAAAATTAAGATTAAGGACCAGCATCTGGTATCTATTGAGGGCCTGCATGCTGTGTCCTAGCATGGTGGAAGTCAGAAGGGCAAGAAAGCAAGCTTCTGCAATCAGGTTGTTAGTCTCATTCATGAGGTAGATCTCTTGTAGGCCTTGCTTCTTAATACCATCATATTAACACAAGAATTGTAGAGAGAGCACATCCAAACCAGACAACCCGTGTTACTGATTTATTTCCTATCCTCATGATTACTCTGATATTATTTCTTATTCTTTTGAAAAAACATTTGTTGTAAAATAAATGGGATCCACTTTCTTTTGGTGCTAGGATATCACATAGCATATGCACTGGGTAAAGGTTGGGATGGGTATAGCAGAAGATAAGGCTTTTCTTGAGAAGAGATATAAATGAATTAAGGGCAGAATGGCTAGAGGTAATTTCAGACTTGGATGGAATCCAGATTGTAGAAGGCCATATAAACCAGGGATCTGCAAACATTTTTGGTAAAGTTTCAGATAGTAAAGATCATAGGCTTTGCAGGCTTATTCAGGACTCCATTGCAAATGCTCAATCTGCTGTTTTGGTGCAAAAGCAACCAAGCTCAATACACACATGAAAGTTCATGGCTGTGTTTCAATAAACTATTTACAAAATCAGCTAGTGACTTGAATGTGACCCACATGAACCTCCAGTAAGAATCATGCAAAGGATATTGGATTATTCCAAATGCTTAGAAAAGTCTTTTAAAGACTTTTACAAAAGGTATTTTTGTTGCTGTTATTTTTTATTTTCCTCTTTGCTTGCTTGTTTAGTGAGAAAGTCTGATATACACTTTTAAAGTGATTACTCTTGGTTGCTTGGTGGAGATTGTATAGTAGGGAGGACAGGAGTGGAAGCAGAACAGGGATATATTACAGTGCTGAGTTGGGAGGAGAGGTTACTTAAAATAAAGTAGCTTAGATAGACCTAGAAACCCAACATGTGGATTGGCAGATGAAGGGAAAGGATTAGGTGAGGGATTGCATTCTGGAGATTAGGAAAATGCATAAACTAAGGATGACTCTGATGGAATTTAATAACATTGAGAATATCTGGAACTCATCAAGATGAACAAATGCAAAACTTCCATTTGGAGCATGTTTTATGTTTGAGATGCAGCTAGATATCCAATGGAGATGTCAGGTAAACGTCAGGGCAGAGTACAGAGCTCAGAGAAGAAGTCTGGGAGTCTGGGTTGGAAATTTTTGACTGAATAAAGAAGTTGCTAAAAATTTACCTGATTTTTAATTACAAAGACATCAGCTACACAGAGTTCTATCTAATGTAAATTGAAGTTTACAATTGATAATCAAAGAGGAAGTTTAAGTGAGAGAAAATGAGTATTAAAGGAACAAAGACTTTCTTGAGGACCTTTAAAGGTCAAAAGAAGAGAAAATGCCACCAAGAGGACAGGAGGGAGCTGCTAGTACATAGAAACAAATTTGATGACTGTCATGTCAGGAAAGCATAGAAAAGAGAGTGTTTCAAAGAAACTATGGCTGATGCTGCTGAAAGATTGAGTAAAACCAGAAGAGGAACAGTCTTCGAACTAGGCAAAGTAGAGGTCACTGGCAAGAGAACTGGAGAAAACAGAAACCAGATTGGAATGAGTTAAAGAATGAATGAGAGGTGAGGAAGTCAACACAGGAAGCAACAAAAGTTCTGACATCTCAAAAGAATTCCATGTGACATTCACTGAAGGGTGGTAGGGACTTTACGTAAGAGCAAGGATACAAAAGCAGAGGCCCATTAATACCGCTGGTTGTCATCTAGGAGATGGAGTAATGTGGATCATGCCCAAGCTACTGGTTGTCTAAAGGCAGGGAGTAATGAGGTAGGAGAAAGTGTGAGGATCTAGAGACAAGTTAAATGGAGCCGGACCCACTGTGTTAGCTGGTGTTCAAGATGGACACCTGAGTCATCCATCACCCAAAACCTGAATTTTCAGTTCTTAACCTTCCTGATAACATCAGATATGTCATAAACAGAAGGATAAAACAGTATATGTCCAGCACAGAAAGCAAAAAGGAATTGTAACTGTGAAACAGTTTAAAATACAGCACCAGGGAATACAAAACTGGAAATATGTTGTGAACCCCCGGACTTGTACATATTGCCTCCAAGATGAAATAATCTGAGTTCAATGCATTTTTCTCTGTAAAGCTAGACAGAGAATTACAGTCCCCGCTCCCGCCTCTTAGGCAAGAATGCGAATGGATTGTTACTAAACCGAAGTATGATTCATTTGTGATAAAGGAGGAAAAGGAGAGGAATGAGAAGGGAATTTGAGGTTTTTGGAATGCTGTTCAGACCACTAATACAACATTTTACAATAGAGAATCTTTAGGATGTACTGATTGTATAAATATAATCAGCCCTACAGGTTATGTAAATATTTAAATAATGTCATAGACACTGATAACAGACCCTGCTCCAAATTTCTTTAGAGTGCCCCTATATACCCTGGCCCACAATATCTTTACCTCCCTGTTATCAAACAACTAAGGGGTTAGCAAAGCAGGACAATTCTGTTCCTGCCTTTCTCTACTATAGTTTTTCTCTTTAGCATCTTTCTTTTCAACCACCACTTAAATAGAGCAGACTGACACTAAGGCAAAGAATTAATAATGCCTATGGAATATTCTCCAAAACACTCTCCCAACTACAAACTTTGTCCAAAGACCTATTTAATGCCTTGGCTTAAAGACCAGGTAGGCATATATTCCTCATGGAGAGATCAGACAGCAGTACGTCAAGCATGAGGGACAATGGCACTGCATAGCAAGGGGATCTGAGAACTGAAAAATACAGAAGTTTATAGGACTGTAAGATAGTCCAGATTGGCTGGAGTACAGAAAATACAGAAAGTACAAACAGGGGATGGTTGGTGTAGGAGAGCACAGATACGGTGCCAGGCTCCTCGGCTTAGAAATCCAATGTGTGACCTTGCACAAGTTATTCAATATTCTGTGTCTCAGTTTGCTCATCTGAAAAACGGGTGTAGTAATAATATCTACTTTCTAAGTTTAGTAAGTGGACTAAGTGAATCAATATATGACAAATATTTATAAAATTGCCTGACCATGGTGAATGTTTTGTAAAAGTAAATGGGTTGGTGGAAAGTGGTGTTCATTTTGGTGGAAGTGGGTGATGTGGCTGATTCTATCAACAGATGTTTGCATTTCGGTGACTTAAATATAATTATCTTTGATGTCATCGAAGCGTAAATGGTGTATACTGAAAACTATTTGAAAATGGTCCATGACTCTTTTCAACAGAGAGTGGGAGGGTGGGCTGAGTCACAGGAAACAACAGATTAAGGCCCTATAAAAGAAGTTCATTAGCATCTAGCTGGCCTAGCTACAGTATAAGACAGATTATTTTGCTTTGTGATTTCAGTTTGACATTGTTGGCAAAGCTCAATGGTCCAGTTTATTTTCTCTTGTAAACTCTTAGAACAACTTAAATTTGGGATACAATCTCACCTACACTTAAAGTTTGCGACTTAAAAGACAAATTAAAAGTATTACATCAATGAATTAATAAAAATGAAATTTGGACAATTGGTACAGGGTGATGAATATGAATCCAGAGAGACAGGGCCCTGGTACACTTTTTAAGTAACACTTGAATCTTTTAACCCCCAAGATGATCCAATAACACTAACATGAGAATTTCACATTAAAATTTATTCAGTGTTAAAATGCAAATCTATAAGTTATAGTCAACACTTTATATTTTTATATTTTTAAGAGAGAATGAGGGAGAGGAGAGAGAGAGAGAAAGAAAGAATCAATTTTACTTATTTATTCATTTGGCCTTTGTTTCTCCGGCACTTAGTTGTGTATGTGGTGCTGGAGTTCAAACCTGGGTCATTGAGCACGCCAGGCAAGTGCTCCAAACGCTAAGCCACTGCTCCAGCCCTAGTCAACACTTTTTAAAAAGAACACACACACGATATATACAGGTATATACTAACATTAATTCTAAAGAAAGTTCAAACACCTGAAACCAAATGAAATAAAAATGGATATGAAGTTTTTTTTTATTTATTGCATATCTTATTTTTAATGTATGGTTATAATAAGAAATTGCCACATTTTAAAAATTCTTTCAAATTAACTGATCACAATAAACCACTCCCTGAGTTGACATAATTAAAATGTTAAACCTAAAATACCTAAAATTTTCTTGTCTCAATCAGGTGACTTCTCCAAAATTGTCTAGGAAGAAAAGGAAGAAGAGAGAGAGAGGAAAAAGCTAAGTTCATATGCTAACATAATTTCTCTGTCTCAATTGGTTTTTATCATCAATGGGTGAGAGAAGCAGATATCATTTGACACCAAGTCACATCAGTCTGGTGGGATGTCACATAATCTCTCTGTCATTTCAATCCTCCAAACAGAATATCAGAAGTTACTAAGTAGTCTTATGGATTACAAGAAAAGGAAAATTATTAAACGCTTCTTAATATTTGAAACAAATGGTTCTTAGGGTCAAGCATGTTTCCTCCATCTTGGAACATGAACTTGTCAAGTCTCTCTAAGAAGAAGCAAGTCAATAACAGATTTTAAAACCCTGTAAAAGAAATATTATTATATTAAAGAAAGTTTATGCAACAAAAATGTCCATGTTGTTCAATATTTTAATTGAACACCTGAGTTTACATATTTTACTTCAGTGTTTTTAAACCCTGGGCAGGACCGACACCATCCCATCATCCATGCTCCTGACTTGGGATTTCCCTGGACTGTACCCTGAATCTGAAGGAGCAAAGGTTGGAGAGCTCCCAAGGCTCCCTGGGGCTTCCAAGGCCCTGATCTGGAGGATGTAGAGCTTCTTGTACTGCTCTGTAGTCAAGGGCTATGTAGCTCTTGGTGTTCGATGACTTAGCTCAGAGTTACTGGAAATGACTTCAATCAAAGGGAGGCTTTACTTTCTTTTTTAGTTTATTTTTGATTAGTGCATTATAGTTGTACATAATGATGGGATTTGTTGTCACAACTTCTTATCTGTGCTGATCCCCACTGCCATCAACTGCGCATCTCAGCTGAAGACCTTGGGGATCTGGGGTTTCACGGTACTTCCCAGTTTTTGACACCAGAGGGAGCTCTGTTCATTATCTGAGCCAGTGGGCCAGACCTTGCTATCTTGCAGTTTCCAGTTCCTATCTCCTTCACTTTGTTAGTCCAGGAAAATCTTCCTTTGGTCTTTGGAGTCCCCTCCATCTCCAGTTCACTCTTTTGAAGGCAGGCATTCTTTACCATCATTCAACTGCTGTTTGAGCAGCATCAGATGAGTACATTGCCACAGTTCCTGGCACTGTGGAAACTGCTGTCTGCTTGACCTGTTTGTCTTAACTGATCTGGTCTCAACACCTGTACCTGCACACTGCTACCTACTAAGACCCTCATGAAAGCCATTTTTGACTGTGACAACCATGGTGGATTGACCATAGTACATTATTTTAAGGTTTAATATAAATTTGTAAAATCCACACTGCTTCATGTTTTCCATGATACTTTTAATGAGCATGCATTAAACATAATTTACACAATTATTTCCTTTTTGATAGTCTTCAGTTTTTGCCTCTTCTTTGAGACTAAATAATATAGTGATTTAGAGTGCAAAATCTTGTTTGATAGCTGCTGCTCAATGGCAAGTTACTAATGCATGTTGCAACTCATGTTCTTTATCTGTGAGAACAAAGGGCACAAATGAGCATTAAGTGAGAACAGTAAGTGCCTAAAATATAATTGTACCTGCCACAGGGTAAGCGATATATCTGTCTTGGCTGTTAGAATATTTCACTTTTACCCCACAGAAAAGGTTCAATGAACTTTATATATATATAAAGTGTACATATATATATATATATAATTTGTTTTAATTTATATCTTAAGAATATATTTAACATATTAGTTCAGTCTAGAGAAAAAAAACTTGTGACTTCTGACCTACAACCAAATTTCTTCCTAAAAATGTTTTACTAGGGGCTGGAGCGGTGGCTCAGTGGTTCAAGCACTTGCCTGGTATATGCAAGGACCTGAGTTCAAACCCCACCACAACGTACACAACTAAATGTCAGAGGAGAGATGGCCAGATGGAAAAATAAATAAAAACTGATTCTCTCTTTCTCTCGCTCTCACTGTCTCTCTTTGTTTAAAAGAAAATTATACTAAATTTTAATGCTATAAAAATATATTAATACACCAATTTTAAAATTAGTAAACTAGTTTTTTGAAATGTCAAGGTGGATGGCACCGTTTTTACTATAATGTCAATTAAAATATAATTTTTTAAATTTCTGATTATTAATGTCTTTCATAATATTCTGAACAATAAAATAATCAATGCATCTCCATTTTGGCAATATAAAAGTAAACCTACCATTCAGGCAATGTGATGTGATTGCCAAGCTCAGTAAAAACTGCTTTTTCCTTGGATGGAATTATAGGACATAAGTTTTCAAGGAGCCCAGTGAGAGCAAATGCATATGTAACTGCGTGTCTCCCTGAGACTCAGTTCAACTTCAGCCACTGACTTGAGAGATCAATGGCCTCTACTAAAGTCGAGCAGGAAGATACAAGAATATAATATTTTTCTTATTATTAACAATTGGAAGTGTTGTTAGAACTATGAGTCTAAAACCTGCTTCAAACTTTAAAATTCATAAAAATGATACATATTGGGACAATGATGCCATACCTATTAGTTTTCAAGCATCAGATAGGTACCAGACATTGTTTTAAACACTTAGCATTCATGATCCCTATCTTCATTCACTCTCCATAAACTATTCTTAGAAGAGTTAATTGAGAATCTGAGTGCATAAGTGACTTGCCCAACGCTGAATGAATAGTAAATGTGCGCTGAATAATTGATTCTGCAGTAGGAATTGCCATTTATTTAAGGTAACACATGTTCATTTAATATAAAATGACAAAAATGATCCAAAATGCTCTCTTCCTGCTGAAAAAGATGATCATCCATTTTATGTATTTCTAAATATATAAAGGCATTTATACCAGACAAGATAGAAAGATGCCTATTTTATACTCTATAAAACAAAATTTTCCTTCTTTGGAATTTTGTTGTTTTTCTTTATATTGGATGAAAGAACTAGAAGCAAATATCCTCACTACCTCCTGCTCTGTGTATCTTCAATCATGTGCCAACTTCATTTCAGGTTTGAGATTTCTTTTCTTTTATAACTTTACCAGAGATTGAATACATGGGACTATCAAAATATAGTATGCATCACCATTTGCTGTGGGCAAACTAATCTAGGAATTACCAGCCCGTTTTTCAAATAAATATCAAAATTCTTGGGGCTGGAGCAGTGGCTCAGTGGTTACATCACTTGCCTGGCATGTGCGAAGACCTGAGTTCAAACCCCAGCACCACATACGCAACAAAATGTTCCAGCAATGAAAGTCACATGAAAAACTAAGTAAAATTGATTCTCTCTTTCTCTCTCTCGCTGTCCTTCTCTCTTTAAAAAAAAATAGCAAAGTTCTTAAAATGAACACATATCATCAATAGAGACACATGAAATCAGGACCTCACAAGAACTTGGAGCTGGCCCAAATTCATCATCTTCGTTTATCCATTATCTCATGTGGTAATTCACAAATAGGTAATAACTATTGTTAAGAATTGTGACGGACTTTAAAAGAAAACATTGGTAAGCAAGAATTAGTCCCAGATCTAAAAGATTTTCCTTTCTATTATAAAAGAAAAAAAAAAGAATGAAAGACAGGCACAAGAATGGATAACCTTAATGAGATGTGGTTATGGGAGCATTGAAGGAGGAAACAAAACCCACCTTGTTTTACAATCATGACCCCCTTCAATAATTGAAGTCAAATCACATGAAAAGAACATTTCCAAGCTACACTGGAGACTCACAAATTTATTCCCCAAAGATTTGTTGAAAATGTACTGTGAAATGGAACACAACGCTAAACAAGACACAGGTACCCACTGCCAGTGGCACATTTTCTTGTGGGGAATACAAGTGTGTACACCAGTGACTGATGTACCATGTAGATATTGTGATGATTATGGCACATATCAGCCCTCAGTATTGCCACCAGTAACACACTGGGAAGAAATTCCTCTTTTGCCGAACAAAAAAAGAAAAAAATTAAATTTAAAAAGGAACACACCTTTACTTTTTCTTCTGCTCTCCAAACTAAAGACATGGAAATTTGGTTGCTATCCCTCAGTAACTACACCATGAACGCATAGCTCTAATTAAGGAAACAAAGATTTTAAGGTTCTGGAAATGGAAATTAGCATCTATGTTCCGTGACTCTAATGGGAATGTTCATTTTGGATTTGGAATAGAACATAGCTTTGATCTCAGTGAAATATAAAATTGCTTCTATACTCTAGTTCTTTATGCTTTCTTAGAAAAAGAAAACACCATACGTATTAGGTAACCTAGCAGAGAATTTTCTGCCCAAAGAATCTTAATTAGCCTTTCTTCACTGGACCATTCCTATTGAATCAGTATATTACATCAATTTGTTTTAAGTATGAACAGTGCTTAATGCATTCCTTGAAATAGTATGAGAAAAATAAGTCCAGGTTACAATCTAATTTGGGATGTTATATGTAGTGCAGTGTAAATCTTATGAATAGAAAGTTAAATATGAAAGTACAATTTATCCACCATCCAATAATATTATGTATATAAGTATTTTATATATAAATATGTAATGTACATATATATGGGGAAATATGTATTTATATTTATCTTAAATAATTCTAGTTACAAAATTTGATCTATATACACTTTTTATAAAAATATCTGATATTTAAAATAACAAATATATATATATATATATATATATATATATATATATGTATTAGTCAGCTTTTTGTTCCTGTGACTAAAGGACCTCAAAAGAATAATTTTAGGAGAAAAAGTTTATTTAGGGGCTCATGGTTTCAGAGATCTTAGTTCATGGAAGGTCAATTCCATTCTTTGGGGCACCAGGGAAGACAGACCATCATGGTGGCTAGCATGGCTCCAGTGAACAGGGAGCTGAAGGTGTCACATCAGGATACAGCAGAGAGAGAGAGACTCCATACCAGATACAGAATATGTACCCCAAGGAAGCCCCCAGTGACCCACCTCCTCCAGCCACACCCTACCAGTGTGGGGATCAACTCACTGATTGGGTCAAGGCTTCCACAACCCAATCATTTCACCTCAGCCTTCACGAATGGTCACAAATGAGCCTTTGGGGGACACCTCATATTCAAACCATAACATATACTAAGAATAATTTTGCCATATTTCTATTCGTGTTTCTCCTCTTCTGCATCAATGCCTAATGCATCATCTGATATAATGTGCACTTACTCAGTATTTTAGAATGCATTAATGAACACTTTCTGACCAAATGTCAGTCTAAAAATGACAGTAATAAAACAAGCCACTGACTCATTTTGTTTCATATTCTTGAAAGTTGAGAACGTTTAGAAGGACATATGGATGAAAGCTTTTGTAGACTCCTAATATAAAATTTTCCAAACTCAGTGTAGCCTGCGCATCAGAACTGATAAACATTCGATAGCCAAAGGAAATGTTAGCTTGTCTACAAGAGAGATATGAAGACTTCGTTGCTGTACAAAAAGCAAATATTTATAAAACCAAAAGACCATTTCTTATGTCACTATAAATGAACCAACCAAAATCTTGTCTAATTGGTTAATCTTTCCTCTTAGGGGACTACTCAAAGATGTTAATCTCACTTTCTTTCAATTGGTGCTATTTTTAAAATGTGCCTGTGGAATTTTGGGAGATTTTAAATTACAGACAGGAAAAAGATTTTCCCTGCAGCGCTTCAGTAGCATATTCCTTGTTAAATACAGAAATAAGAACAAAAACATGCATGACAACACAACCCAAAAAAACCATAAAAATCTACATTTTATAACCTCCAGGCACAAGGAAACATTTTATGGTCTGCAGCCTCCTCCCTGTCCTGAGCCATACTCAGGCCAAGTGTGGGTGCTAGTCTCTTATTTGAGCTTTGCCCTTGGTTTGTTTTGCTCTTTTCAGCGATTAAAGGAGGAAACAGAGCTCTGATGATTTAGTACGGTTTCACAGGCAGCTGGGATATGCTTCCCTGCACTTTGCCTCTGAGCGGATCACGCTTAATCCTTGGGCAGGGAACGAACACCTCTTGTCGCTGAGCGGAAACCTGTAGGCCTGGTTGAAAAATAGGTCCCAGTGGAGCTTTCTATCCAATTTCCTTCAGTTCCATGTTGGTAGATTTAGGTGAAAAAATTATAATGCCAAATAAAAGACGGCTGTTTCGGGGAACACAGGAAAACATTGTGAAATAATCAGATGCCTAAGAGAACTATCCTGAGGCATTCTTTTCCCAGAGTGGAAAACAAATGTAACCCTTGATTTACTATAACAGGAATAACAGGAAGTAGTTTTTCCAAATAGAGGAAGTTGTGGTTACAAAAAGAGAACTTCAGTCTGTTTGATGATTATGAGCACCAGAAATTAAAATAAACTTTGTCACTATCGGCAGTTTGTGAGAGGATGTCCCTGGTGGAGCACAGATGGCATGTGTGAATGAGAAAGTTGATTATGCCAAGAGGTTAGTATGCCTGAGAGCACCGCTTATTGATCTGTGAGAAGGACCCCATGAGAACCTGCTATGCATATTGATCTGTCAGTAGGATGCAGGAGAACCAGCTGTGAAGAAGAGCTTGTAACTCTCTCCAAAGCACCTGTGGGAATCAAAGCAACTCGAAGTACACATCCAGTATAGGAATCATTTTAATTCCCCTGGTCTCGTCCATTCTCTACCTAAAAATAACTGGAAGAACTCCCATGTGTTTAAAAAGCAATACAAAAAATTAAAAACATGGAACATTAGAAACCAGTATATAGTTAAGACTAATTTGCACACACACACAAAAAAAAAGAGATAAAAATATGCAGGAAACACAAGGACAATAAAGAAGGTAATTTCAAAGACGGTTACTGCTAGATCTGTTTCTGAAGCAAAACCAGACTGCCATAATTCACCTATGACCTTTAATGTGGCTCTGTTCCTTTAAATGATGGCTTCTATTTTTAGAAGCATTTGGCCAGTTTTAACTGTCTTTCCAGTGCCTGATGATGTCTCCAGTTACAAAGAATAAAGGGCCTTTGCTACAGCTCAGTCATCTCTACCCAAATCTCTGCTGTTTTCCATGAACAACAGAAGGCTCTATTTCTAACACTAAAACTGACTCTGAGCGCATAGTTTCAATAATGTAAAATGCATCGGTTTCTTTAAACTGAGCTTCCCTAAAAGCCATAAAAAGCATTCTTAGATTTCTTATCATTAGTAATTAAAACTCATTTAGCAATTCTGAGTATATTAAGTTACATAAAATAAATTTCAAGTGCAAGTTCCTGATCAACATACGGTATCTCAGAGGCAAAATTAACTGTCCCAGAAAAATTAATCTGGGAAATTTCATTCGGATATGCCTGTGGGAAAGTTTTGCTTACATAACTTTGAAATGCAAGGCCTGTGGGAAAAGAATCTATTGTAGAACTTTCTCATAGGCTTTTTGATGGCCATCTTCATGTTCCTGTGTGATTATACCTGTATACATGAGACTGTCTTCAAAATCCTGAAAATAAGGAAACATGACATCAGATTACAACTGCACCTAATCCCCAAATAAGGTCACGTCCTAAGGAAATGAGGATTGTAACCTCAACATAAGAATTCTGGGGACACAACTCAACTCATAACAGCACATAGTAAGTATTCAATTAATCCATGCAGAATACTTGATTGGTTTTGGGAATGAACTTATATTACCTGGATGGACATAGAGGTTATGCTTGATTAATTTACTGTATTTGTGACAAAGAACCCATCATTCAGTTTATATACAAAAGTTCTATACAGCACATGAATTGCAAATAAAATAGAAAATAATATAGTTACCCCCTGTGATGATCAAAATTGCTTTCAAACTTAGTATTTATGTATATATGTAACCAAGTTCTTATTATTTTTAACACTTTAACTAAATTCATCCCTGGAAAATATTTAAAAAGAACTAGTGAATCCTGAAGTACTTTTTTCTTTCTTTTTGCAGAAAGAGAGAGGGACAGTGAGAGTTTTTGCTTTTGTTTTTATTTTGTTTTTAGAAAGAGAGAGGTGTAGTGAGAGAGACAAAATCAAGTTTATTTAGTTTATCACATGACTTTCATTGCTCTGACACTTTATTGTGTATGTGGTGCTAGAATTTGAACAGCACCTTAGCGACTGAGCCTATCAATCTTTTATTGAGTTTTTTGCATGGCCTTCATTGCTCTGACACTTAGCTGTGTACCTGCACTCTGGCGCATGCCAGGTAAGCTCTGTAACCACTGAGCCACGCTCCAGCCCCAAGTACTTACTTTTTAATAAATGAATTTCTCTAAGCATTCAGGAAAGAGTAATTTTAGAAGCACAAAAGTTGTAAGTCACCAGAGGGAGCTATATGTCACTTTACATAGTAACTTAAAGAGCAAATGACCATATTGTAGAAATTATAGACATATAAATTAACTTTATAAAAGAAAATTTGAGTACATTTAACTAATTGACCTTTATAATCCTCTATACAATAACAGCAGCATGCACAGTTTTTAAAAGTACATGTAATATGCTTACCAAAATAGACTGAATTCTGGGGTATTAAACAAGTCTCAAAAAACTCAAAAAATAAGACATAAAAACTCTTTCCTCTAACTAAAATGAAACTAACCAATAACAGAAATATTCATGGAAAAAATCTAAAAATATTTTAACACTCTTCAAAATAATTGAGGTGTTAAGGAAGAAATCAGGAGGAAAATTGCAAAATGTTTTGAACTGGATAAAAATGAAAATGCTTTATCAAAATTTATGGGATGCTGATATAGCAGTAAATGGGGAGGAGCTTACAGAACTGAATGCCTATCTTAAAAAAGGAATAAGGTCTCAAATCAACAATCTAAGCTTCTACTTTAAGAAACAAAAAGAAGATAAGAATAGGAAGAGGAAGAAGAAGAAGGAAGGAGAAGCAGGGAGAGGAGGAAGAAATGAAAACTAAAGTGAACAGAAAACAAACAAACATAGAAGGGTCAGGACAGGATGTAGGAAATAGAATAGAGAAAGTCATGGAAATCTTATGTTGGCTACCAATAAAACTGAAATTAAAAAAGGTCTATCTAGATGGATCAGATGTTGAGAAAAGAGAGAAGACACAGGAATGGGAATATGATACCATATAGGTGCTACAGAACTGCTGTCTTCATAGTTGGGAACTCAGTTTTCCTAACATTTGGATTTGTGTGTAGCTGGTCTTCCCCATCCTGGCGTAGAGGCAGGTTTGAGGTTTGTGCTCTCTCCTTAAGGCCTGTATTGAAGTTTTCTACTTACTCCACTGTATTCTAATGTCTCCATATGTATCTTATTTCAACCCTACACCAGAACTACTGCAGACAAGTGCTGGACAAATACTTGAAAATATGAAGGTGTAAAATCCATGCACGGAGACTTAAAATAAGACCAAAGTAAAGGAAGAATATCGTTTCTCTAGGTTAATTTCATCTTTTATTTTCTCTATTTCTCTATGTACGTAACTTTACTCCCATCCGTTTTTAAAAATAATAATTTATTTTAAACAAATTTTTGTTTACAGTAAACTCATGGTAAACTCTGTAGTATTCTAAAAAATGTTATCCCATATATATGGGATATATATATATATATATATGCATATGTACATATAAGGAAATATACAAATATATATGTATATATATATATATATATATATACACATATAGTATATATTTTCTGATCCCCAGAACCTGTGAATCACCTTATATATCAAAAAAGTGAATGTTAATCTTATTTAGGAAAAGGGTCTTTGCAGATGTGCTTAAGTTAAAGATTTTAAGATGAAGCATCATTTTGGGTTTTTCTAGGGCCTGAAGGTCATCACAGTGTCCTTAGGAGAGAGATAACAAAGGAATATTTCACACACATATAAACAAGAAAGTAAGGACCTAAGGCATTTGTAGAGATGTTTCGGAAAGGAGGGAAGGAAAGGGATAAGTAAATGGTGGGTATATCTAATATTCAGAACTTATATGTGTATATATATATATTATATTTTTCGTTAGAAGCATTTTTGATTGTTCAACAAATAAATTTCTTAATAAAAAAAGAAAGAGACATTAGAAGAAACTAACTTAAAAAAAGAAAAAACAAGAAAGTAAAGCAAAGAGAGAGTCAGAAGCTGAAGCGATATGGCTATAAGCCCCCACATAACAGCCACCAGAGTCTGCAAGAGACCAGCAATGGGGTCTCTCTTGGTGAGGTCACACCTTAATTTCAGACTCTCAATTTCCAGAGCTGTTGGTCAATATATTTCTATTGTTCAAAGTCAACAGTGTATAGTAACTTATTGTAAACACCCAGAAAATATTTGAATCACTTTTTGTATTAATTCAAACTTTTAAAATATGTCCAGGAGAAAGACCTGGATTCCAATATAGTCATATTTCTTTCATTTAGGGTGAAGACTAAAACACCTATTCAATTCACAAAGATTTGTTTTAAATAGACATCTTTCAGTAAGACAAAGGGAAGCTGAAGGCAAATCAATAAAATTACATATGACACTGACCCAAAACCCTAGAGCACTTCCAGGTCAATTGCGTGTGGATCATTAACCAATGAATTCAGCTTTCATATGAATCCACTAATAGACAAGCAGACATTTATGATTCTCACTGACTTCAATGCATGAAATTTTTAAAAATTTATTTTGCGTATCCATAGGTTACAGTAATGCTTGATTGGAGTGAAATTTTAAAACCTCAACTAAGAAAATGCTTATTTAAACCTTTATTCTAATTCCTAATTTATACTGGACTTGAGTGTATATATTATATCAGATTCTGTTATAATAAATGGCAAAGAAGTATCTGATTTTAATGCTAATGACTTGTTTGAACAATTATCAACAAATTCTTTTTACAACTTATCACAAATCCTTCAATGGTGTTGAAAAGTGGTTTTAGCATTTCCATTTAAGAAATGAGGTGAGAGTTTAAGTTTCTTGTTGAAGGTCGTAAAGTTAATCAAATATAAAGACCCTTGGCTTATTATCCTACGTTATTTCTACTATATTGCTCTTCCCTTGAACTCTGATACCAGCTACCATATATTTATGGAAAATAAACAGAATAGAACAGAATTGAGTCTCTTTCTTTGTCCTTTTCTTCTCTTCTACTCTTCTTCTTCATCAAGATTCTTTGAGTTGGTCTGGAAATAGACTCAAATTTTATATTCTAATAACAAAATACATACTGTGTTATGGCATCTGGGTTCACATAATTAAGAGTAAATTCAATGCTCACACCAAATTTCCTTGTGTTTCACCTTCTGTGTTCTGCTTCTCTCAAGTTATTTTCTTCCAGAACTCTCACAAATACCACATTTACTTAGGAAAATATTTAATCCTCTGATTTTTCCCCTGTTTTTCATTTCCTATTTCAGAAATTGGCATAAAGTCTTTCCAGTTGCCAAGTTTACCAATCTCCAAATCATCTGCAACTCTACTTTTTTAAGTTGCTGCATCTTCTTGTACGTTATAATCGACTGCTTGTCAAATGTGGCCATCTGTCCTACCTAAAAAGGTTAGTTCTTAAATGTTAAGAATGGGGGTCAGAGATGTATTGAAAATCTAATAAAAACTCACTTCCTGAGGGCACTTGTACAAAAAAGTACATATAGTTTCAGGGAGTTCATAGATATTCTGGAACACATCTTTCCATCCCAGACTCAAAACCCTGCTCTGCTGTCTGTCTCAGATTTATATCCCTTTTCACCTGCGTTGCAGTTTAATCTCTCCTCTGATTCTCCAGTTCCTGTTTCCAATGTATTCATTTGCCAGGGTCCAAGAAAAAAATTCAAAATAAATAACTGAACACGGTGTCCTGGAGTGAGCCTTTGGAGGTGGCAAGAGTTGGCTATGTGCAATCTCTTCCCCTTTCCCAGTTCAGTGATGTCAGGGTGTAGCCTGAAATGAGTCATAGTGAGAAGATTTACACCACGAATTTTGGAAAAACATTACAAATCAAGATCTTTTTAAGAGAAGAGATTTACTAGGACACCACTGGCTAATTTTCAAAAATTGGTATTTGCTATGAATTACAGTCAAAAACTTTAGCAAGTTCATCCTCTAAATCTGGCCTTGGTCTTCCTTTCCAGCTCCATAACCTACCATCCTGTAGTCTACATATCATAATCTGCAGTCACACCAAGCTTCTCATAGCTCCCTGAATATGCCAAATAGTTTCCCATATCTGTATCTCAGAATGTGTCATCCCAATACTGAGAACTCTTCTCAATAGCTGAATCTACTTTGCTCATTCTTAGTTATTATCCTTTATGTCAGGTCTTCTCTAAGACACCATTCAAAAATCAATTCTTACTCTCTGCCCCAATAGCAGTCCTTTACTCTTCTATGATATTTAGCAATAGTTTAATAATAAATATTTATTGAGTATCCTGTAGGAACTGGCAATATATTTCTGTCTGTCCTAAATTTATTATAAATTTCTCTGGAGAAATATTATTTATTTTTTGATTCTCTAGATTAACCCTTCATGCTAAGTAAAGTACCTTTTCCATTGTAGATGTGATCTGCAATAAAGGTTGATTGAATTTAATGAAAATCCTTTCTGGAGCCAATACAATTCACTACCTTATTTGATTTTTAAGACTCCCAGGCAGTGAGGGTAGAATGAATGCTGTATATGTGTCCCATCTGACATTCACAAAATTAAAAATGTATGTCAGCCATTAATAAAACAGAAGATAATGTCCATACTGGACACATTTTTCTTTAAGGGATGCATGGAAATACTTCTGGGTTATTAATTTCTCAATTTGAAACCAGCATTTATAAGATTATTTGACTGTGTGCTATGAACCACTATTGAGGATACTTTTTCTAAAACTACTTTTAGAAGATGGTTTGAGGATTTATGGTTTCACCTAGCTTTGGTGGGTATTAACTGAGCTGGGTGTCACATCACTCCTATGACTCATTCCTCACAGCAGTCAGGAAGAATTAAATTTCTATTCCTAAATTCCCAAAGAGGAAAGTAAGGCAAAAGAAGAATGTGTGGTTTGTTCACATTTAGCATGAAATGTGAACAGCATATGTACTGACACAAAGCAACGAGACAGCGTTTTAATTGCTCATCTAACCTCCAGAAAGAGTCACCATCTGTTGAAATTCTAAAGATTATAAGATATAAAACCTGACGGAATACTGAAAGCACATAATAAACCATAAAGCCTCATCACAAATCTTGGAAAACCTTCTCAGCAAAATGTTATTTATCTACAAACAGGAAAAGTATAACATCTCCAATTAAAAGAGGGTGCCGGAAGCACCCATATGGGGATAGAACGCAAAATGAAAGTGTTCTAACCTTTGAAGGACAGGCCACAGCAAAAGATTCATTACCTGCGACCAAGGTAATGGCCCTCCTTCCAAATTCAACTGTGTCTCTACGAACCTATATTTGTCACTGGGATTACTTTCAATCAAATTATCAAAGGCTAGATGACATTTTCAAAGAGCCAAGCTATTCATCTCTGCAAATGTCAAAGTTTTGCAACAGATCAGTTGCTACTTTAATATCTAAATATATGTATACATATATCCATATCTATATACATATATATGTATGCATATATATATATATATATATAATTTCACAAGTAAAATTTGTCACTACTAAACCCAAACTTTCAGCCTCAGACTTCTAGATGCATTAAAATGTTTAAGCCTAGAGTGTAATGGATATTATTAAGGTGTTAATTTTTTTCTCTACTTCATGAAATTATGCTTGATAAAGTAATTAGCTGTAGTTGAAATTTCAACAGAATCAATGTCTTAACTATAATAAATTTTTTAAATAATAATAGCAGTTAGTACTCCTTGGAGAAAGTCTTAGAGCTTTATGATATTAATTTGTCCAATCTTCACCATGCCCCTATGAGGTCAGTGCCACCACCATCCCACTTTGCATTTAGACATTAAAAATTTAACTAGGTGTGGTTAACCCAGGAGGCTGAAGTAAAAGGGTCATGAGTTTGAAACAAACCTTGGCAACTTAGACCCTGTCCCAAAATGAAATTTTAAAAAATTGCTGGGGATATAGCTCAGTGGTGGAGCACTTTCTTAGCATGCTTGAAACCCTACATTCAAACCCCAGCACCCTTCAAAAAGCTATTACGTGACAAATTTAATTTTTAAAAGTACAAAATGTAAAAGGTCTGTTCAGAGTCTAAAATTTTAAATATCTTCAAAAATATTGCTGAACTGATTGTATTATTTAAAAAAACAAGCATGGCACAGTGTTGTACACCTGTGATTCTGCAGACACAGGCAGAAGAGTCCCAAGTTCAAGGCCAATCTGGGTAACTTGGTGAGACATTGTCTCAAAATAAAAATAAAAAAGATTAGGATCTAAATTCAGTGGCAGAGCACTTGCCTAGCCTGTGCGAGGCCCTGAGTTCAATTCCCAGTTATAGGCAGGGGAAAGTGGTTTTGTTTCTGTGTTTGTGTTTGTTTTTCTAATTGTGCTCAATATCACAGCTAATGAGTTGACATTCCAACCCTAAGCAGATTGGGACCAGGGCCCACACATTTAGCTTCTATTTTAAAATATAGGGGGAAAAGTTCTGATAAATTTCAATGATGTATGATAATGATAATTATCAGTGGAACTTGCTTGTTGAAGTGTGTTATCGTTTGCCAGCAATTGAGTGACAGCACTCAACAAATTCTCAGGTAAACTAGGCATGTTGATTTTTAATTAGTAGTTATAAAATACCTACTATGTGCCAGACACCATGTACTCCTGAGAATCTGAAAATCAGTCATTTTCTAAAATAACAAAGCCCTGCTCTATGGTACAATCTTATGGCAGGACTCAAGAGCACCATGAGAGGATACAGAGTACATGTCACCCCAGCTGGGGGACAGTAGGGAAGAAAGCTGAGTAGGTCATTGGTAGTTGGGTATAGCAGTTGACAGAAGAATTTTCCCTTTCCCCAAAATGTTCATGCTCTAATGCCTGGGATCTGTGAATATATTGCCTCACGGAGAAAGGGAACTTTGCAGCTAGGATTTAACTAAGGATTTGAGATGAGGAGATTATCCTAAATTAACCTGGAAAGTTAGACATAATTGCCAGGGTGCTTGTAAGTGAAAGAGGGAGGCGAGAGAAAGAGGAGATGAGAAGGACCAGAAACAGAGACTGCTGGTTTTGAAAATGTAAGACTGCCACAGAGCAAGGGACAGGGCAAGCCTCTAGACTCCAGAAACTGCCAGGAGGGGTCCTTCCCTAGGTCTTCTGTAAGGAATGCTGCCCTGCTGCACCTTGAATTTAGCTCCAGAAGACCCATCGTGGACTTCAGCCTGGAAAACAGTAACATAATAAATCTGGGTTTTGTTAAGCACTCAATTTGTGGAAATTTGTGACAGCAGTAATAGGAAACTGTACAGGTCCTTTGTAGGCTTCAGATCTTAACTTAGATACCAGCTCTGTCGGTCTTCTTTGACTGCTTATACGTAAATACCCCGTTCTTCTCTTATAGCATCTGAGGCCCTTTTTCTTTTCAAAGAAATTAATTCCGTTTTAACAATACAATTACGGTTTCGCTTACGTGATGTGTCTCCTCCATAGCACCGCAAGTCTCACACTAGCAGGGAATAAGTCCATTTACACTTTGCCCAGCACAGTGCAAGTAGCACTCTATAAATTTTATTAAATGAGGAAAGACTGTATGGGCAAACTGAGTCCTGAAATACATCAACCCTTAGGTGAAGATCTAGAAAAGAGACCCCTCCAGAAACAGAAAGTTGCTCCATGTGTATGGAGTAAGAAGAGAAGGGGTCTTGGAGAGGGATCGCGCTGAGTAGACTTCATGACTTCATTCTGCATACATCACAGGATGTGCTTACGGTTTTATTTGTTTGGTTGGTTTTTTTCTTGGTTGTTGGGGATTTTTTGTTTGTTTTGTTTTATTTTGGGGTACTAGTTTATAAACCCAAGGAGCACTTAGCCACATCCCCAGAACTTTTTTTTTTTTTTTTTTTTTAAGACAGAGTCTCAGTTGCTTAGGGCACTGCTGTATTGCTGAGGCTGGCTTTGAGCTGTGATTCTCCTGCCTTAGCCTCCTGAGTTGTGGGATTACAGGCATGTGCCATTGCACCTGGTGCAAGATGTTTCTAAAATGGAAATGAATTGTTTAAATTTTTTTTCAATATTGAAGAGTATAATTGAAAGGACAGAGTAGAAGCAAGAAAGCAATGTTAAGTTTTTTACATGAATCAAAAAGAAGATATTAGGAATTTGAACCAAGGTGAAAGAGATAGGTAGGATAGCAGAGGTGATCACTTTACATGACAAAAAGGGAGCCAGCTTCCTGTTTTCTTTTAAAATTCCATTCTCTTGGCCAAAGTAAAGTATACCTGTTAATTTGACTAAACAATTTTATTAGCCATTCAGTTTTTCTTTTTTTTGGCTCACTAATTTAGATCTCTAGAGAACTTATAGTCATCAGATTTCTAAGGAAATTCTTAACATGAAAAGCATTTCATAGAATTAAATCACTCAAAAAGCAACATTATGATTGTTTCCTCCAAGAAAACTATTTTCCATTATAAAAAAATGAGAAAAAACAAAAGATTTTAGAATTTTTAAATTTTAGTCATTATAGAGCTTTCCATAGATTTACCATCTGCACCATTTTATAAATAATATTTTCATGTTACATAAATTTGTTATGTGGTTAATTTTATTTACAGCAACATTAAATCAGCTTCATCTAAGGCAAAATCAATGAATCATAATGCAGTTGTATTTTTAACACATATGAAAATAAACATTTATTAAAATAAACAGTATTTGTTTACCATCTAAAATCATGCCATCATGCCACACTAGTGATGGGTGACATTAGAGAATAGCTAATCTACATGAATAGGCCTCTCTGTGAATGGAACAAAATGATTTTGCAAAAGAAGGTAAACCAAAACCCAGTATAAAAACTTTGGTTTGAATTTTGTTTCTTTGTTCAAAACCTCTAATATTTTATGACCATGCTAGCTTCCAAACTTTGCTCTAAGCTCCTCGGATGGAATTGTTTTCCAATACCAATCAAAATGAGAAAAAGCAAAAATTTGTAGGATTGTTTTTAGACTTTAGACCACTGGCTAGCCTGTCTGAAAGTAAGTTTGTAAGTAAAATCTAAATCTTTAACTTTCTTCTGGGTGTATATTTTCCACATAACTTTCCAAAGTATTTGCTATTGTTGTTTTGTTCTGCTAAGTTTTGTGGTTCTATATGTATAGCTACATCAGACAAGTTAAAATACATAGAATTCACTGTGGTATTTTAGATCATAAAGGATTTATATAATGTTGCAGAATGAATGCATGCATGTTAAATCTGGGTTAACTGAAATTTTAAGTATTGTATCATATGCTATGTTTCTCAAAATATTTCATCAAGTCAGCATAATGTAAATTTAATTTCAAATATTTTAGTCATGAGTTTCAGAGGTGAAATTATAAATTTGATATAAAACAAGTGAAAAGTTTGCTTCCATAATCCCTCTTTCAGTCTAACTTTATCCCAATGGCATTTACTGAATATTCACATGGTAGATTAATGGACGCAAGTATCCCTTTTCCAAACCACTGTACTATAACCAACTAATACATAATATTGAAAAATCCCATTATTTTCTGACTCTCTTATTTTAGGATATGAAATAGCTTAAACATATTGAAATTCAATCTACCTTCCTAGATAACATTTCTTTAAGTTTCTACGTTCCAATAGTATAAACAAGGAAACTATTAAATCTGCTTAAAAGTTAAGGTCATCCAATTACTTGGGGATTTAAAAATAAAAAAAAGAAATGACTTTATTTTCAGTATTTGAGTATTTTCAGGGAAATGAAGGGTTAGCTAATTAAAAATTTCTTTGTTATCTGTGCTCAACTGTTTTATTACTATTTATTTCTATCCATCTATGTTTAAATGTATAAAAATTATACTTATGTTTTAAAACATTTATATAACAAATATACTTAGATATATTCATAGATATATATCTATGAATCCTAGTTTCCCAAGTCACTCGGATTACAGGCATGTGCTACCATACCCAGCTTGATGTGTACCTTAAACTTTATTACACTTGTATAGATAAAAAGACAATCTTTGTTAATGTTAACAGATATATTTTTATGTATTTTAACAGATATTAAATTTTAAAAGATATATATTTGGAAAAATTTAATATATAATATCTTAATATGTGTTCATTTTATGTATTATAAAAATATTACAAACATGTTTATATATAATTATATATAATTTGTATATATATTTATGTGTATTATTATAGGAACAATAAACTTGGAAATATGTTATATTATATTGTATTAGTTACTTCTTAGGTCATAGTTGCAAATACATATTTCCAAGTTTATTGCTCCTATAATCAAAACCAGCCATATCTGAATTTTTTTGTGTCATTCTAAATCTAAACATTAACAGTATGTTGGATTCAATAGCTATTTTATTTCCAGAATTTTAGCCAAGCAAACTGAAAATAAAAATTGTTTTTGAACTCTGAGCTTAATTAAACTCTGTATTTATTTTTGATAATTTAACACCATTTGCATGTTGAAATGTTCAAACTATGATTAAGATGATAACCTGTAATTCAATATTGAAGTATAAATTTTGTAAATAACGAGGATAAATTGAATTGGCTTACATAGTCATCTGAATGGACATCAGAAATAAATATTCTATTATAAAGTAGCTTTTATCCTCCTACTTACTTAAAAATCTTTGATTACTAGAATAATTTGTAGTTACTAGAGAAAACTTGGAAACCACAGGAAATTGTAGTGAAGGAGAAATCATGCATGATTGCTTTCCTGGTTCATATATAGCTATATATACATGCACATTTTTCTTTAAAAATGTGTATTAGAATCACAATATATAATGCAAAAACTTTCCTTTACACATTTTACCTTTATTGTTTTTCTTGCCCGTATGCCTTCTAAGTTGATATAATTTTAATGTTTTCAAACTACAAATAGTATATCAAAGGGTTATGCCACAATGGACTTATTATTTTCCAGAATTAAATTAGATTATTGAGTTATATTCCCATTCCCTCAATATTACCAATTGTAAAATCACTATAATATAGTATGTCTTCAACTGTTTTTTCATGAAACACAAATTATATTCCAAACTTGTTTTTTCTTCTTTCCAACATCATTGCCATTATCCTAATCCTCTTTACCTTTTAATGGACAAGTCTTCATGTCTGCAAACCAAACAATCCACATTCAGTTTTGCCCACTATTATCCAAATTCTACCTAACAGAAGTCTTAAAGAATAGTCTTCTCAGAACACTAGCACACTTGTGCTTTCTGCTGTACTTAAGCACTTCCCAGGCTCTTGATTGCTCTTGGGATATAACCAAGATCCTTAAAAGGCTGAAAACACCTGTCTGCCTACACCTCAGATCTCATCCTGGCTAAAGCCATCCCTCCTTTGCAAAGCTCTTGTTGTTCTGGAATTCTCACAGTTCTGCTGTGGTGCCAATTCAAGCTTTCCCAATATACAAGACCCTTGTGCTGTTCAGTCTGTCGTCTTCTCTCTTTTGCATAGTGAATCTTATGTTTACTTGTCCTGTTTTACACGTCACTTCCTCAGGGAAAAGACACATGCCTTTTCAGTGATGTGAAATTCTTTTCAATACTTACCACAATTGTTTTGTACTTTTATGTATGTGAAATTACTTTACTTTGGGAATATTAATTTTCCCTCATATTACACACCTTCTTGCACTTTATATTGTCGCTCAGCAATCCCACGGGCAAGTCTCTAAGTCAACTGGTATGCATTTCTTCATGGCCACATGGTATTCCAGAGAACAGGCCAATTCTAACTTACTCACCCATTCATTAATTGTTGGACATTAACTTTCTTGTCAGTTTTTCATTCCTATGCACAATAAAAATCTTCATAGGTATATATTATGCGTTGGTGCTTTTATTTCCAGAATATTGTTTCTAAGGATGTAGACACTACTTTTAATAATACATGTATTTTACCTTCATTATAGATGTGGTCAGATTGAGTTCTTAAAAAGCTATAAAAAATCTCATAATTTTATAAAGACATATAGAATCACATTTCCCTATATTACTGCTGCACAAGTGGTACAAATATGTTTCAGTTTGAAAGTAAAATGATGTGTCATGATTATATTTAATTTTCTTCTTTCTTACTGTTAATAAAGTTTGAAATCTTTCTGTGAATGTTGGAGATTTGGATTTATTCTCCCAAGTGTTGCCTATCAACATATTGTGCCCATGTTCCTTTCTTTTATTTTTCCTTACCTATAAATGTGTGAAAAATTTTTGACATATTATAGATAGTAATTCTTTGTGTATGTTATATAGTTGCTCTTTTCCAATTCTAAAATTTGTGTATCTGTATTATAGTATTTTGTACTTTTTTTTTCAAACAGAGTAGACAGACTTTATTTTAAGAAAATAACAGAAAGTAAAGTACAGGGAAAAGAGCAGACTCCTCCAGAGTGGGAGAAGGGACAGAGCCCTGTATTTTGTACTTTTAAAGATTTCAAAAATTTTAAAAATCAAAGATATTTATCTTGTTCTATGTCTCAGATTTTTTTGGATTAAGATAGCACCCTCTTGGGAAGGAGGTGTAGCTCACTAGTAGTGCACTTGCCTAGGGTGCACAAGACCCGAGATTCAATTCTCCGTACCACATACACAAAAAAAAAAATTCACTTGATTTTCCATGCATTAATGGTGCTTCTTGCAAAATATTTAATATTTTTATGCTAATCTTTTGAATTTAATATTAATCCACCTCTTCTCCATTGATGGTATAAGATATGCTCACTTCTATTAATTCCAAGATAAGTAGCCTGCTGATCCAACATAACTTAATAAATAATACATCTTTTTCCCACTGAATTGAAATTACTTTTGGCAATGTGACAAATTTGTATGTATAATAAAATCTATGTCTGGATTTTCTTTTTTGTTCCATAATTTATCTAATCTACATCAGTATTATGTTTATATGGTTATAAAACCTTTATTTTAAATACAATGTAAGGAAAACAATACATATTATTCTTCTGATTCATACATTTGGTTATATTTTGATATTAAATTTTCCATATACAATTAAAGTTATTTAATACAATTTTCCACACTTTTGAGTAAATACTTAACTATTATGTATAACTTATCTTTTAGTATACATTTATTGAGATTCCAACAAGTTATAAATGCATAACATTATAGATGACTTTTTTTAAGAGAAAGAGGGACAGTGAGAAAGAGAAAATCAATTTTATTTGTTTTTCATGTGGCTTTTGTTACTCTGACACTTAGTTGTGTACGTGGTGCTGGGGTTCAAACCCACGTACTTACCATGCCAGGCAATCGCAGTAATTGCTGGGCCACCACTTCAGCCCCAGATTAAGTTAATTTCTGAAAAACATTTTACGACATTGAGTCTTATCAATTAAGAATATTTCAAGGCCCTCAAATCTTTTGCCCAAATAAACTCATGGTGGATTAGCGCTTATGAATTTTTGTATGATAGCTCTTTTCTCCAAGTAATCTGTAGATGCTTGTGAATTAGATGTCCCATATTGTTTTGTTTCTGTCCCTCCATGGACTACTTGTTCTTCTGAATGGATACTGGCAAGCTTGGGCATTTTGCCAGAATCTGGCCAGCAAGTACAGACAGGATGGATGAGAAATCATCAATCCTGTTTGGAACTTTATTATGCCTTTCAATTGGCAACTTTATCTTCTTCAGCGCAAGAAAAAAGTTAAAAAAACTACCCTTCTTATAGCTGTCCCATCTTCTTACAATCTTTACTTCGCACTTTTTCATTCTCCTACATCTATCCACTAACTTTATTGTGTTTTCCATCTTGTGTAATCTTTCTGTATGCCCCTCTGTTCTTTGGAATATTTCTTAAACATCAAGCCAATGACTCTAGGTTTTGTTTATTATATTTATTTATTTATGTATTTATTTATTTATTTTTAGAAAGAGGGGACAGTGAGAGGGAGAGAAAGAGAGAAACAATTTTTTATTTAGTTTTTCATGTGACTGTAATTCCTCAGACATTTGCTTGTGTACATGGTGCTGGGGTTTGAATTCTGGTAGTCGCTCATGCCAGGCAATCGCCATAACCGCCGAGCCACTGCCCTAGCCCCATGACTCAAGCTTTAACAGAAATCATTCTATCCTTCATCATATTCTCTCCTTCATATATATAATGAACTGTATAGTTGTACATATCTGCTTAGAGGATTTTGTAGTCATTTGTGTTAGTAGAGTCAGATGACCTAAATTTGGGCTATGGGAAGAAGGAGATAGGAGGATTTGAGCTTTTGGGTCACCATTTTTCCAGAAAAACTCTCCCAAATATTCTGTAAATATTTTTAAATTTTCCTTTAAATGTTCATTGCATTCCAAGAATGTGTCTGTTTTACTCAGTGCTGTGTATCTAAGGCTTTGCACAAAGCCTGCAAACAATTCATTGAAAGTCTCTGAATGTCTACAGGATGGCCAGGAACTCCAGGTGGTTCATTGCAAGCAAGCCTGTTGAGGGTCTATATCTATGGAAAGCAGCAACATTTGGGAGGATTAACAAGCCTATGTTGCAATCTGAAAGTTACACATATTTTATTATGCAATTAAGTATGTGTTCTGTGAAACTTTCAAGCACGTATGATAGTTTTCTGTCTTAATATTCCAACTTCTCTTCTTTGTTTCTTTCACTTTAATCCTCTTTACTTTTTTTAATTTTGAAACAATACCTAGTTCACAATAGAAATATAAATATAGTAAAAAAAGTTTACAGAACAAATGAGTGTTTTGATATTAATCCTTAAAGATATTTTTCAATTAAATAGCCAGAACTGTGTCTACTCTCCTATATTTTTTCTTTGTACTACATTTATGCCTAAACGATGATTCCAAATCAGATACCTCCTAAACTTTGTGCATACATTCTGCAATATTTTCCCTTTCCTATCACTTCATTCTAGAGCTTTACTCATCTTAGTGACTCACTGACTTCCCTTGGGGCTACTAGACTTGAGCGACCACTTCCTTTTTCAGAAAGCCTATTTTCCCCTTAGAAAAGGATATGCTTACATTTTTTTTCTAGAAGCAATCTGAGTTCAGTTTCCCCATAAAACTAAACTGCCCTGGAGTTAGAATTAGATGAGCGACATATGATCATGCTTTTAAAAAGAGCACACTGGGGGATTTTTCTCTGTTGTTTTAACTCTGGGAACTCGGGAATATTAATGGCTTTGCCAGTCAGAAACAAGGGCAGATCCAGTGATGAGGTGGACCTGTTGCCTTGGCAGAGGATAACTATCCTTGCTGGTAACAGATACATCCAAAGGTGAAAAAGGACAATATGTTCTGGACTATTTTTACCAGTAACTTTTCCACGTATGTCAAATTAAAGGATCTTTCGTGATAAACTTCTCTTCCAACTATCCTGTGCTCTTTTTGTACCCACCAATCTGTCTGCAATGCCAGCAGTATTCATATCATGGGGAGATTCTTATAAACCCTAATGTCTGAACCATACCTCACACTAATTAAACTAAAATATGGAATGTATAGCCCAAGTATACATATTCTAAGACTCCCAAGTGGTTCCAACGTATAGTTATATTTGGGAACCAAAATATTGGTTTCTTACTCCTCAAAATGTTGAGGAGTGCAAGCATCATAGGCAGGACCTGGGAACTTTTGGCAAATACCAAATTTCAGGAAACTGCTGAGTCAGAATCTGTGGTTTGAAGAACTTCCTGATGATGAATATGCATGTTTAAATTTAGAAGCCAAGCATCTAAGAAGACACAGCAATGAAGAAGAATTGGCCCCTAACCATCTAGATGAATAGTTAACATTAATAGATAAAATGCATCTTTTATCAATTCCCAATTATCACATACTACATCTATGTACCTACTGTGTGACATATCTACTATATGTGTATGTTTTGTGCACTGTGTTTAAATTATATCTGTGCTATTTACAAGTGCTTACAGTGTACAACACAGAAATGAATCTGACACCTAGTCCTTTGCCATAGAATGGATCCCTAAATCCCACAATGCAGAAGAAACCACTCCTAAACTTGACACTCAGAAAGTTTCACTTTCAAAACTAAGCAGTAAAATTCCTTTTTATGTCCTTCCACAAATATTTATTAGCCACTTACAAATATCTACCCCAGACCTATGATACAAAATAATAAATAACAGAGTTCTTTATTAATAACAAATATATAATAGACAATGTCCTTGCCGCCAAGGATATTATATTCTAATTTAAGGATGTCACATACATGAATGGATGGAAAGTAGATGATGATAGATAGATAGTAGATACTTAGATACATAGATACTACTATTCTAAATTGTAGAAATTTTAAAAGGTAGCAAGCAAGAAAACGACTAGATGTAAGAAGACACTAATTTTGGAAAAGGATTCTTTAGCGAAAACCTAAAATGAAGCAATTTCAGCCATGAATGAATGAGTAAAACAATTCTGAATTAGGGTTGAGCTTATCATGTCTCAGAAGCAAACAGAAGGTAGGTATGATGAGAAGAGAACAAACTAGAAAAGAGACAGGAGAGGGGAGCTATATAAGTAATTTAGAGATAAGGCTAGAGAATTGTGGTGGGATTCTGAAGTCCCTGATTGGGGATATGGACCTTATTCTAAGCACAATGGAAAGTATTAGAAGGTTTCAATAAGAAAATTTTTTCTCTACAAAACAAACTCTTCTGAATTCTACATTCAGTGATAAAAAGATGGGCTCCTTCTTTTTCCTGGCTCTGCTGTCTTATACAAGTGGCTTCCCAGGTTACTTCAGAAGGGAAAAGGACCCGGAAGTTCACACATGGAAAGTTTCATTTGCGTTGGGTCTATGACAGACATGATCTCTGTAGTCATAATTTATCATGGAGAACTCTGTATAGTGGCCAATCCTAGCCATGAGGGAAATTGGAAAATACAGTTTGAATTCAGTGAGAAAAAACAGGGTTAACAATTAGTGAGCTGTATTTATCCACAAAACTCAAACCAGAATTCCTGACTTCTAAAGGAAGTCTGAAGTATAAGACCTGAACTTCTTCAGGAGTGGCTATGCAAAACATCAACCAATTCCCTATAGAGTTTTCATCTCTAATTCATCTGCTTCCTGCAAGTGAGTATCTTGCTAAGTCCTATATCAAGTACTGTAACTACTATAGTACTTCTCCTGGTATCAGTTATTGAGTACAAACCATACCAGAGATGCCTTCTCCCCAAATCCATTCCCTTCTTTTTGTTTAATTATTTATTTTTGGTATCAGAAATTTAACGCAGGGTTCTCTTCTTCTCTTACTGATCTTCTGTCAGGGAAATGAGCTACATCTCCACCCCAGTTTTTCTACTTTATTTTAGGACTGGTTCTCACTAAGTTGCCAAGGTTGGCCTTAAATGTGTGGCCCTCCTGTCTCAGCCTTCCAAGTTGCCAGGATTATAGATGTGACCCACTCTGTCCTTCTGTTCTTTCTTTTTTATACAGTAACATGACATCCAAAATTCAGCTTGGGGCAGGGCGATATGGACTAACAACATTCTAAAGCCTAACTCATGAGTAGCTTAAGTATGTGACTAAATTTGAGCAAGGCTAGAGCTCTAGCAAGGCTAGAGCTAGGATATATGTCTTGAACCACAAGTTAAAAGGTACACTAAGCTTATTAGAGCAATAAATAATAGGAGCTTTGATCTTTGATGATTTTGATGCTGCCATACCAATCCAAAGCTTCCGTACATTTAAGTGAAAGAAAAACTCATTTTCACCTCATTAAGCCTCTGTTATCTTGGGTTTTCATTACTTGCTTCTAAAGCAATTCTAACCAATATACTGATTTTTGTGCCATGTTCCATTCTAGGTATTTTATTTATGTGCATTATATAATTTGGAGTACACACTATTTCAAACATAAGTGCAATTTTACCCTTTCTACCAATGCAACTGAAGCTCAGAGAAGTTAAACCATCTCACAGGTAGTAAGCAATTGACATTCTAAACTGAGTCTGTCCATTTTGAAGCAAGTATTCTCAACCAACATGCTCCACCATCACCCACAGAAACAATCTCCTCCAGGGGTAAGGTTCAATATAGCCCAAAACACTACCCACTCACTACTTGGAGTCAACAACAGAAACCCTCTTTTACCAGGATTCCCCCCTCGGATTTTCTTTAATCGTGAATCCTCTTCAAAGACTTGGACTTGTGCTATGTTTCCTAGTAGTGAATTCTTGGATTGAACTCCAATTTGGTAAGGGGACTTCTGGTTCATTTTGCAATGTGCGTGCCCTCATGTTATGATCTCATCCACTTCCACTTCTTCAATCCATAGATAATCTAATGCCCTGCCCGTCAACCTTAGTTCTTATGGTCGGCTCTCTGCTAGGTGCAAACCTCTCTGAGGTAGATCACTTATCTACTGTTCTACTTTTTTTTTCATCAGGTGTTAGCCAGAATATTTTAGTGCCAGAATATATACCATTGATATAGATATACACATATTTAAGATGAAAGCTGAACATTTCTTAGTGAAAAATACACCATAATAAACTACTGAATAGTTTACTTAGTAAACTACTGCCTCACCTATCATGGTATATAGGGCTACCTTTCTCTCTGAAATAAAAGAAAGAAGCTATTTTAACTGTCATGTTTGTGCATATGTATGTGTGTGTTTCTCTTTTATTTCTGCCTCTTTTAATATCTAATTCACCTTTAGTTGATTGCCTAAGCAATCTAATCTGTTGGTGTATCCATAACTTAAAGGCTGAAATCTGCAGTTTTAATTTATATTTATCTTTATGGTGAAAAGTCTGACTCACCATCATATAGATGGATTCCCTTTCTTTAAGGTTGAGAATTGCCAGAAAAGGAAAACAAAGAAGGGAAGGTAGGGGAGGTAAGGAGAAAGAAAAGAGAGGGTTAGAGGAAAGGAGAGGACAAGAGAGGAAGGAGGAAAGAGATGCTTTACACTGAGCTATTGATCATCTTACTGCTGTTCAGTTCTAGAGATGAGAAGAGTCTGTTAGCACAGGGAGGCAGGCTGCCAAGCAGGATCAAAAATATAATCAATGCCATGACAAGCACAATGGATTTTGACACTCCTCCCACTCCTTTTCCCCTTGCAAAGAGACAAAACTCAGTAGCTCTTCTGTTCTTCACTTGTGGGTGACAAAGCCAGCATTAAGGACTAAGAACTATAGTGATGAAAGAACAAAGCTAAATAATAGGGTTTCAAGACTTCTTATGCCTCCTGTAACTGCAATGTGGTTACAAAAATTGGTGAATATTGGCTGACTCATCATTAGTAGAGTGGGGGACTAATTACCGAAGGGTGCATAAATAGCATGCTGATGAAATACAATAAATACCATCACACTTTTCCCTACCAAGAGTTTTCCATGTATCACAGATACAATCCAATTATTAAATGTTGGTTTTAATTCTTACTTATCTCTGAGTCAAACTTTTTAAAATAATCTTAAGGGTAGAAGATGCTTCAACACAAAAAATATTAAATTCTGAGATCTAATATTTTTTGTTCTTAACTATAGGTTAACTACTAGGCAAATCATATTGGTTTCTCTAGAATTTTATACTAACTGATTACATGTAGAACATGGAACTTCACAATTACATGCACAAAGTTATCACTCCATAGCCAGTATTCAGCTTTCACCAGCAACTCATTATCTATACCAAATGGGATGTAGACAACTCTGGTTGCCCTCTAAAAGCATGGATGATCATAGTTAGCATCTTCACACAACTCATACAAGGGTAAAACTGAGGATGTTCCCCAAAATATTGTTGACTAATTCATATTAGTGAGATACTTTAATTCTGTTTTGAAGCACAGAGGTAGTTTTCATTTGTATACTGGTCTTAGAAATTTCCTTACTCTTTTTCTACAATCCAGTAAATTACCTTTTTGATAAACATGCCTATAAATAGTCCCTATGAGGGAAGTTACAGAAAGAGATGCCACTGTGGCTGAGATTCCTAAATGTATTCAGTAACATAACCTCCGTTTTATCTTAGCATCTGAGCACCTAGAAAAAGACCATACTTCTCATCCTCCTTTATAGCAAAATGTGTCCATGTAACATAATTCAGGTCAAATGACTAAATTTTGGCAAAAGTTCTCTGTGGCAAATTTGGAAAGCTGTCCCAAATATGTCTCTTGCCCATTTTGTTTTTTATCCACTCTTCCACCAGGCTGTCTGGAATGTAAATCTGCCATGTTGAAATATGAGGGTAGGCCCCCACTGAGCTGGACAGAGCCAGGTCCCTGTGGTCTTCACAGAGCAAAACTGCCATAACCCATCACAATTGCATACCTCTGGACTTATGAACACACCTGTCCTCTTTAAACCATTGTTGCTGTTGTTTAGTTACCTATCTGAAGCAAAATCTAACAACTTTAACCACACAACATATAGCATGTATATTAGATCAGAGTTCCTTCAGAATTTGACCAGTACACTGATGGTGCCTAAAGCTGTAACTCAAATGCCAGGACCAATCTGGTATGTATTTTCTATAATGTATTTAATGTATTTTCTACATGGAATTAGAGGTATATCTATATATACCTTAAATTATATATATATATATATATATAAAATTTAAGGGCGATGGCACAGCTTTTCTTTAAAAGATTTCCTGGAGTTATCATCGTTAATAAATAACTGGAGGTATTTAACGATGAATAACTGGAGTTATTCATCGTTAATAAATAAATAAATATGGTTCATTTAGAAGTATAAGACTCCTAAAATATGAAGCAATTTTAATCTAGGTTATTTGTCTGGAATAATACTATCTGCCTTTAACATGATTCACAGAGAACTGTCCTTTTAAAGTGATGTATGATGAGCCTTGATTGCTAGATGCATTGACATTTGGGGAGGAAACAGTTTGCTGGCAGTCTGGCCTGGAGCTGCTTCTGCTCTGCCTGAATACTCACTCACCCAGGGCTGTCTCAGAAAACGCACTGCAATATGTCATGGGCAAAGAGTCAACTGACGGAAGGCTAATTACCACTTGGAGAGAACAGTCTGATTGCAATGGATATTCTATAATATATACAGATTCATATTAAATGGCTCCTAAGTTTCCAAGGTGAGCAAAGGGCCATAAATACATTTCGAGAGTGAAGTAAATTAAATGTAATATTTTGTATTTATAAAATATGTGCTCTCAAAAGAGCTTCAAAAGGATCTCAGATCTGTCACATCTACTTTAGAAATATACAAATGGAAAGAATCTGAATTTATGTCTATTCACCATGAAACCCTAAACCCAGCACCAGAATGTTTCTTCTTCTTTTTTTTTATTAGAAGTATATAGAGATACAATTGAGGGGGAAACATCAAAACAGTAGCAATCAATGTATATAAACTTTGTTATCCAGGGGTAATGCCAAAACATGGATGACCACCTTGGGTTTTACCTGTTGCAGTTTCCCCCAGAAGAAATCATGAGTTAAATGGGTAGCTCGTGGAGGAATGACATTGGCTTCTGGGATGGTTTTTCTGACAGGTTATCAGAATGCCTACTTTCCAGGAATGATTGAAAATTTCTACTATGAATCCCCTTACTTCTCTTTTCTTTTCCTCAACTGCTGTTCTTGAGAAGGATTTGGACACTTATACAACTGCTTTTCAATGGGAACTTTTGGTCCTCCATGGCTTCTCCAGCACCTTCCTGTATCTATCTGTCTCATTTTCTTGTTATTCCAACTCTCCCTTTCCATTCCTCCCTTCCCTCAAACTGCAAAGAGCTTCCGATCTAACCCTTCAACTCTTCTTCCTCCCCAGGCTGGCTGACTTCTTCCTTTTACTGCAAATTTCTCAAAAGAGCATCATTTATTGCTGCCATTTTTTCACTCATTCTCTAACTTAACCCCAGCCAATTTGAGAACTGTCCTCACATCTAATGAAACCGCTTTATTAAGCATTACTAATTCTGTGCTACACTAAGTAGACTACTGAGGTCTCCATTTGCCACCGAGTCCGAGCCTTTTCTCAAGTCAATCTTTTCTCCAGCTTATACTGACCTCTACAAATCCCTTCTTTTTGGTCATATCATCCTTAGAATTCTTTCCTCTGGCATCCTTTCAAGCTACACTGGCCTAGTTCTCTTCCTTCTTCCCTAATTTCTTTTGATTCTGCTTTTCTAGCATGTTTCTATCTGTCCAGCATTTAAATTTGTTATCTGAAAATTTATACCTGAGCACACTGTGCCCCTGTGATGTATATGCCAGCCCATCAAGAAGTGTAATTCATATCATTCTGATGATCAAATCTAAGCAAAAAAATTCTTAAACAAAATGTTCTGAGTTCTAAAATCTCCTTCGAACCAGATACTTTCTGTACATCTTACACAGTTTTGGTACAAAGCATAAAAATTCAGAGCAGAATATATTATCTTACATCTTAATTCCATCTCTATTCCTTCATTCTAAGTGTTTGGCCCTAATTAATGACCACTCCATCATGTTAGCTTCTAAGATTCTTAACTCAATTATTACTGTCTATCCTTGTAACTCATAATGTACTTCTAGTCCTTAATACTATTGACTTCTCTTTAAGCAAATACAAAGAATTCTCTCAGTTGCTATGGTAGACGCAAAGATCACAAATAAGCTCCAAAAGATGCCTTGAAGTTGATGCCAGCCCTAGAAGCTCTGCCCACACAATGGCTCTTGTATTCATGCACTTATTTTCATTCTGACGGACTCTAATTCAGCCCATTAAACTCCCCCATTGTCATTGTTACAATCTCACAAGCAGTTTCATTCCTTCCATCTCTTTGTAAGTCCAGATGATCTTCTACATTGTTCCTATAGTTACCAATATTAAAAGAAATCCAATCCAGTTATTTGACTAGTTAAAAGTAATAAAAACCTTTCAGGAACTCAGTAATACATTCAAAATAGAATCTATACTCTTGCATAGGACATAAATATCACAACACAAATTTGTATGCTTAACTAAGATTATTGTGTGCACACGCATCTAGACACATCCTAGGTGCTGCAGTTTTAGACCCTGCCCTTATGAGGTTTAAACTGAGCATTATAGGGCCACAAACAATTTTAAACACAAAAGACCAAAAAGGTAGGACTATCATGGAGTAATGATAAGGGCAAAAAAGCCAAGCAGTTGACAGAAATTGAAAAGTAATTTCAATCTTTACAGATTCTTCTTGGAAAACATCATCAGAAATTCAATTTGTATTCTACAGAAAAACTACACAAGAATATTTTCCTCTCTTGTCCTCTAAAATTACTCCTTTGTCTGCCAGTGTTTTAGCGTCATTGTTTGCAAAATCCTTAAAGAAATTCTTCCCCAGTTTACCCAAGTGGCATTTCAGTTTTTCCCTCTGTCTTCAAATTTATGACTTTTATGGTTTTATTTTTTATTTTTTGGTTGTAGTTGTTGTTAATCACTTACTGGGTTTCTTTCCACTTCAAAAAAGCAAACTCAAGAACAGAAACTTTTCCGTAGCCTTTCTAGTCTATCTCTGTATTATCATAACGATTACTAAAAAATAAATAAGAATTAAATAAAGGATGTGTCCTGGCAAAGGAGGAACTCTACTTGAGTTGGAAAAATGCAAGGAAGATAATTTGTGAATGCTCATGCATTAAAAATATTGTGTCTTTAAATACAAAATATAGGAAAGAAATTTCTTGCTAAAGTTATCAGTGCTAAAAGAGTAAAGAAGTAGGGCATACTAGCTAGCTTGAAATGGCTCGCCAGAGGAGGAATGCCTGTATTGAACCTAAAAAAACGAGTTAACTGTAGAGAGTAAGGTCAAAAGATCATCCCACTGGAGACACATGATAGGAAAGACTTGGCAGCCAAACAATGGCTGGATTTTAGCTTCAAGGCTGGAAATACAGAATAGAATTTGAGATTTGAAGCAATAGTGTTAAGGAAAAGAGCAGGCCGCAGAACCCCTGGCGTGGAGACCCAGGCTTGCAAAGGAACTGAGAAATTCAGAAGTGTAGACAGAAATGATATAGTAAGAGAGACTAATGAAGTCGCCATGCATTATCAACTGCAGCCACCCCTGATGCACGTGCGTGTGTGTGCGTGCACCTGAACATGCAGGAATGATGCAGAGAATGGTGATTGTGTTGGTAGAGCATAGGATACAAATGGAGACGGGCAATGGAGCCTGCCAAATTGAAATCTGGTGAGTCACCTCAGAAAACTGCAGATTTCAGATGTGTCAAGTAATTAGAGGGCACTTTTCTCCTGGATCCAAGATATAGATAGCTTATAGGCAGAAGCCCTTTCAGAAGGCTAGACAACCTGTCTCATTGGGGTACTATATACTTTAGAAGGAATGGACCCAATAATTCAAATTAACTCAGAATATTTTGCTTTCTATTTGCAATTGAAACAACAATGAGTTCCAAAGTGAGGAAAGGACAAAGAAAATGAGTAGTTTTCTCCTCCTTTTTATAATATTTCCCACCGTCTGTTTCTTAGGTTTCTTTTGAAATTTTGGTATGTATCTTTGGGTTACAGATTTGCCTAACATGTAAAGAATATCCTTTATTTATAATGATGAACCTCCTTTTGCTTACTTTATTACTTTGTGCATTTAACTTTCTATTTTATAATGTATAAATATTCATAAAATGACTAATCAAATCAATAATAAAATGATAACTCTAACTTAACATCTACCTATTTTATTCTCCCCCAACTATCCTGTTCAGAATATGATGAGTACTAACCTGAAAGTTTCTCATTATTTTATTATTATATGAATGCACATTTAAGCAATATACTGTTTGATTACTTATTTTCCAACTTTGAAAAAGGTGCAATATTATGAAAAGTCCTCAGTCACTTCCTTTTTCATTCACATTACATATGTGTTGATGTGTTTAGATGCAGGACTTTGACTTTCATGGTTATGTATACATCTGCTGTGTAAATGGATTATTCAGCTCTATCAGACCATTCTCTGAACACAAGGACATCCAGTCTCTGCTTTTACAGAAGCTATTTATTTTTCTTTTTTCCTCAGACCATGAGAAAACAAAAATGTTGGACAGAAGCAATAAAGCAGTTGTTCTGAATATGTTTAAAAATGCAACATAAAATGTAGACAAGATTAGAGCACACATGGGAAATCAGAGTAGATAACGGATGCATGAAAACCACATGGAACTTTTAGAACTAAGAAACATGATATCTGGAATGAAAAAATTACTGGAGGGAAGTAAGATAGGAAGAACAACAGGGAAGAATGGGTCAGCGAACTTGAAGACGAATACAAAAAATTCAATCGGAAGTTCAAAGAAGGAAAACAATGGAAAAGAAAAGGAAACTATACTCTAGCCACCTACGGGTATAGGTCACTATAATCAGAGTACCAGATGAGGACAAGAAGCATAAGTTTTTTTGCTCTCTTTTTAAAAAAGTTCCCAAATCTGTCAATTTGGAAAAAAAATAAGTATAATCCCACAGATTAATGATGCTTAACAAACCCTAAGTAAGTTAAACTCCAAGTGGGAAGGGATAAATGGGAAATATCTTTTCATGGGAATAAAAAATGATTCCATGAATGCACAGTAGAAAGTAGTATTCAGAATGTGGTCCTCAGAGATAATTTTCTTAGGTTTAAATCTTAGCTACTCCATTACTAGTTGTATAAACTTAAGAAAGCTGCTTTAATTCTGTGCTTTAATTTCCTATTATGTAAACTCATACCAAATGAGAACACTAGTAGCTATTTCATAAGATTGTTGTGAGGATTACTTGGGTTAATACACGAAAAGTGTTTAGAGCACAGCCTTGCACGTATGAAGTGCTCAACATTCTAGTTTTAAAAGAAAGGAGAAACATTAATTAGGAGAAGAGAAAAAATACAGAAAGAAATAGGGTATTTTGAAGATGATACATAATTTTGAATTATTTATAAAAGAACTTAATTTGGCCCTTATAAGTTTCTGTATTATTTACCTGTATTCTTATGCTTCCACATTCTAAAACTTCACAAATCTGATGGAATGAATTTTACATTAAAATGTAATAACAATTGCAGATTTTCAGAATGCTAATACCATTAATATCAAACATGGGTGTCAAAGGAATAAAAGTTTATATAAGTTACTGCTCTAAAATGTGCAGTGTCTATGACAAAATTATGTCATTATAGACTGTATATTATTCTTCACTTTGGATGTAATTATAATTTATAGAGAAAGAGTTCCTTTTTGTATAATCAGAAATAGATTATCTATGACTTCATAGGCCCCAAATACATCTTGTATATTTATAGCATGCTATTTCTGTATCACTGTTCTCCAATGAATTATTTTCTTACACTCTAATTTAATTTAGAAAGGTTCCTAAGTCAAGTTAGTGATTAGCTTACTCAAAACCTAAGCTGACTTTGGAAAGAATAGACTAGTTGCAATATTCCCTGTATTCTGTACTTGACTGTGTTTTTATTTTTGAAAAAAAAATTGTTAAGGAAATCATGATTTTAGAAAAAGATAACACTAATCTTTATCATGGAATTAAAACAGTTTCTAGTCAGACCAAATCTAACTTGTTCACTATGTTCTTTTAAACCCATGAGAAATTACCTCACCCTTTTTCCATTCTAAATCAACCAATTTGTTCTTTTTTTTTTTTTTAAGAGAGAAGATCAATGAGAGAGAGAGAGAATCAATTTTTATTGAGTTTTTCACATGGCTTTCATTGCTCTGACACTTAGTTGTGTACGTGGGTGTTGGAGTTTGAACCCGTGTACTCGCTCATGTGGGGCAAGCACTGTAACTGCTGAGCCACCGCTCCAGCGCTCCCCGCCCCCCGCCAATTTGTTCTTTTTCTTAAGTCACTCATTTATCTCCAAATTGTAACAAAACTTGAGTAGCATTTATAAAAATTTCTAAAAATATTCTAAATATCACCAGACTCAAAAGGAAAATATTGCCTAAGATCTATCTTGGGACTGAAATACTAACATGGTTTCTAGATTTGCTTGTAGCAATGGATAGTGAACTCCATGCATGTCAGGAACAAAAAAAAAGCTCTTTCCCCCCACTTTACTTCTTTCTTCCTTAGTCAATGCTGATTCCACTGAAATCAATAGGAGTAAAATAGGAGATAAATCAAGCTATGTTCATTGTCTGAGACCTCTGCTTATAGCATACAGGACAGTAAAGGGTAATGGGGCAGGAGCAAAGGAAAATGGACACCAAGTAGAACAACTCTCCCTCTTCTTAGTTTTGTATACTTATTTCTGGAGAAAAATGATCTTAACAGAGACCTCACTAGAAATTTTGAAAGCATTAACTTGAGACATGTTTAATAAAAACAAGAGAAACTGAGGTTTTTAATCAAATGCCAAATGGCTCTTAACATATTTGTAGATGGCTACAAAAATTTGTGTTAGAACAACAGCAAAATGCTTTAGAGACAGAATGCATTTATCAAGCAACCTCAATACCAGAAATATATCTGTTTTATAACCTGGGATGCAGGGAGAAGAATGGAGACAAAAGAGCAAAAACATTGGTCTTGCTATGTATTCCATAACACGAGTTTTACCTGCAAATATTCTTTGATTGTTCACAGGTACCTCCTACACAAAATTATGAAAAGAAATGCTTTTTAAAATTCTCATATTTTTGTAACTAAATATTAGACCTGGTAAGTGAAGGATGCACCAAAACAACGGCACAGTTGGATCTAACATCTGTCTCATCTTCTTATGACATGTGGCAGTCCCTCACGATTGTTTAATGAGGCAGTATCACTTCTAAAGTAGGATGGCAGGCAGGTATTGCATTATAATTGTCAGTTTGCACCAGATTTGATGTAGGGAGGTAGATAAATACAGTTTGCCTGAAAGATGTCAGTACAATATAAAAAGTCTTATATACTTCTTGTACCATAACTATAGTACAAGAGAGCTATAACATTTTTCTTGTTTTGTGAAATAGTCTTATACAGTCCGGCAGGATGCAAACAAAATTATCATAATATGTCACAAAAACTTGCTCCTGCAAATGAAAACAATCAAAGGTAACCACCCATTACTCACATGCAGTTGCACATCCTGCTGTGGTAATGGGTTTCCATGATAATCGAAGCATAAACTTTTGCCCCTACTTCATCTGTAAGGTGGTTATTGGCTTGGATATAAAATATACTTTTGGTGGTAAGACTGCTTTTCCCTGAACTTTTCCTTTAATCTGGTAGGGCAAACAAGAAACACTTATTAAACAAACAGGAAATAAGAACACAACTGTAGCCTAGCAAGATGGGACTGGATAGCAGGCTTTCTCCCTGTGGGCTAGTCTAGGGGATTGATATAGCACTTGGGTCACTGCTATTGGTGCAAACTTATGCAAATGAGGACTTGAGAAAAGTACCAATGCAACTGGTTCAAACTTATGCTAATAAGGGTTAGGATTTGGAAAAGTAGTAACAGCTACTGGTCCAAATTTATGCTGATTAGAGTTTGGAAACCCACTATCACCATTGGTTAACTCTGAATCCCATTCACGTCTGCCTTGCTTCCATTTTCTCCTGCTCCTGGTTGCCTGAGGTTGCCTACAGTGAAGAGCTCAGTGGGGAGTGCAGGAGGGAGTGGGTGTTTGAAACTGTAGCTCCTTCAAAAGCAGGTTCCTGCAGCAGTCTGTACCATGCGCAGGCCTCGCAGCAGAAGGAAGGCGGATGAGAATGGTTGCACCTTGATTTGCCTGGGTGCTGGCTCACTGCTTCAGGCCCACTGCACTTGCGTGGTGAGCTCCATGCATCCCCGGGCTGTGCTTGCTGCGCATGCTCAATCCCTGTGAGTTACCACTCTGCTGCTCCACCGCCTCACTCATCTGCTGCCACTTCTTGGCAGGGACCAGTAGGTTGACTGTACATCTTGACTCGCAGGGCTGATGGTGTTGTTTGGATCAATATTTTTATCATCACTGTTCTTCTGTCTAGCTCTAAGTTGCTGAGAGAGTGACTTTAAAGTCTCCAAATCTGATTGAGGAATTATGAATTTTTATCTTTAATTGTGTCACGTATTTTAAACAGCATTAAAACTTCTAAATATCTAAGTGGTAAGTGACCTCCTTCTGTGTTATTGCATGCGTTTTTGCCGTACACTTGGTTTTTGGTTGCTGATCATGCTTTATTATACATTAATTCCACAAAACATTTCGATTATTGTTCTGTGCATTCAATATTGCTTTATATTCATTTGTATTGTATTGATTTATATTCGTGTATCATTCTGATTTGCCTATGAAGTGTTAGCTTAAAAGTTCATGTTAGACAATGTAATGTTCACAGGTGAAAGGATTAGATTATGATAACTGTTACCTCATCAGTGGATTACTCCATTTGATGAATTAATAATTTTCATGGACTCCTAGGTGGTAACTGTAGGCAGGTGGGTGTGACTGGATGAAGTAGGTCACTGGGATGTGTGGAGATGTGGTCTTAGACTTTATCTGTCCCTGAATTCTTCCATTCTCATTTTCTCTTTCTTTCTCTATTCCCAGCTGCCAGGAGCTGAGCAGCTTTCCTCCACAATGCCCTTCTGACATGGTGTTCTGCCTCACTCAGGCCCAGAGCAATAGAATCAGCTGACCATTGACTGAACCTCTGAGACTAAGCCAAAAATAAATTTTTCCTCCACTAAGTTCTTTTTGTTGGTCATAGTGATGAATAGTTAATTCATATACAAATGTACCCTTTCTGAATTTCCATTTTTCTGTCTGAAATTATCCTTTGGGTTGGAAATTTCTCCTCAGAGTATTAGTTGTTTTTAATTGTATGTTTTGCTTTGTTCCAAGTGAAGGTCTGATGACAAAGTACCTATTTTAGTTTGTCTAAAAACACAATTATTTTTCCTGATTTTTTTTAAAAAAGAGGGACAGTGAGAGAAAGACAGGGAGAATCAATTTTATCTAGTTTTTCATGTGGCTGTCTTTGCTCCTACACTTAGCTGTGTATGTGGTGCTAGCATTCAAATTTGCGTACTTGCACATGCCAGGGAAGTGCCATAAATGCCCAATGACTGCTCCAGCCATTTCTTGAAGTTTTGACAGGTATTCTCACTTGATGTAGAATCCTAGGTTAGAAGATATTTCCATTAAGTATGTTAAATATACCTTTTCATTGTTTTCTGTCATGTATTGACAGTGTTTAAATAGTCACCCTTTTCCCTTAATTCTTAAACTGTAATATTTTATATTACATTGTAATTGAGATTTTCTGATAGAACCACAGTGCTGACCACTGTATACAAAGTTTGAGATTCATAGTTTTATTTTGCAAATTGTGATTTTTGAGAACATTTTTCAGTTATGGGCTTGCAGAAGACTTCTTTCCAATATGAGTATTTGCATTTTGTTTTTGTGCACTGGAAAAATTTTTTTCAGTAGAAATAAATTTCAGTATTACTTTTTTTTAAAGAAAGAAGGCCAGTGAGAGAGAGAATCAATGTTTATTGAGTTTTTCACATGGTTTCATTCCTCTGACACTCAGTTGTGCACGTGAGTGCTGGGGTGTGAACCCGTGTACTTGCACATACCAGACAAGCACTCTAACCTACGAGCCACCACTCCAGCCCATCAGTATTACTTTTTAAGGAGAAAATGCAGAATAGCTTTTACAAGTATCTTTCTTATATCTCCTTAATCACTTTTTTTGTTAATTTAGTTGACTTTCCTAAAGACTGACCCAAGCACAGGAATTTAGAAGTACTCGCTTCCTTAAAACACTTCCTTAGGATCTTGCTTTCTGAACTACATTCTTACCTTCATCCAGATATTAAATTTGAAAGAAAACAGAAATAAAAGTCTGAAGCATTTTCTTCTATTAATTATATGACCTGGAATAGGACACAAGTAAACAAAAGGAAACACTATCACATCTGCAATCCTCAAACCGAGTTCCCTAAGCTAGTTGATGAGCTTTAACCCAGACTCCCCACACTAATTTATGTGTTGACTCAGAGAGAAGAGAAAAGAAGAGATCACACTACCCACTCCCAATTCCTATTTCATTCCCAAGTGAAAAGAAGACCTTGTTTCATGGCTCTAGACTTTCTGCTTTAAGATCACAAGGGACAAAGGAATAGAGGATGAAATGTACGTATCTTAAACAATACCATTTCAACTTGAGAAATAAGAAAATATGAATTAATAACAACTCATATAAAATATGTCTTATCTTAAATATTTGGAATAAGAAAACATAAATGCAGAGGTCAAAATGCCAAAAAAATTTTTAAAAAAGGAAGAAAGAAAGGACAGGAAAAAAATGCCCCTATTCCTTAGTCTTGCTTCAAAAGTTGAAAATTCATTTTTGAAATTTGTCACTTTAAATCTCCTATAGCCCATCCAGTCTAGTTAATTTTTATCCACTCACCAATAAAGAAATCTAATTAACTGGAACTGATATTTTTAGATAAAAATATGTGACCTTCTATGAATGTGTTTGTTAATTCTCTTGTTCTCAGGAAATAGTATACTTTGATACTATAATGTTTCCAGCTGAAAGAATAGAAATTATTGTTGGCATAGAAGTCCATGCTGTTCAAAACCATTGATTTCTCACAGAGAAAATAAACATACCATCTGAGATGTTTGAAGTATCCCAAAGGATGGGAGCAAAGCTTCCATTTAGCAATTATTTTGACCTAATTTATAAATATGCAAAGCAGTGTTAGGAAAAACATACCTACAAAAAATTGCTGGAGTGGGGAGAGCCACCTCTACCTTAGATATCATACTGAAATCTCATGAGATATAATGGCTGGAAACTATGAGGAAAGAACTTTTGGTTCCTTGGAAAAATCTTTCCTGCAGTAAGAAATAATCAGAAACTGGAAGAAGCCGCTTTAGAAAACCATGAGTCCTCCATCAATGAGACTGCTAAAAGCATCAGATGAGTGGGACTGGATTTCTACCACATTTGAACTCTGCAATTATATTATAATGTGTTTAATAGGAATATAGGGAGGATCAAACACATGGTAGCAGAAAATACTTGTATTCAGAGAATTGATCAAGGGAAGGGAAAGCGAATAAAGCATTAAAGAATAGTATTGTTGTATCTTTGTGGCAATGTAAAGCAGTCATTATGTATCTCATCACCTATCGTATTATCTGAGATTAAACACAATGATATTATTACTCAGAGTAGGAAAACATGTGAGGAAATAGGTGCTCTAATACTCTAGCATGAAAATGCAAATCAAATATAAAATAACCCTTGTATCTGATAATTCCATATTAATGAATGTATCATGAAGAAATATTTATATTACAGTATTATTAATAGAATATATATCAAAAGTTTATATCAGCAAAGAAAGACAAAACATTAGAGTTGATATAAATGCTCATCCAAAGAAAGAATTGCATTAACTCTAGTATATTTATGTTATAGGATATTTATTAATATTTATGTTATAGGATAGTTATTAATAAGAATGATTTGGCATTTCTATTCTAACAAAGAACAATTTCAAAAATTATATTGTTTAGGGAAGAATGCAAACATAATATGATCCTTTGTTAATTTTTGTAAAAGTAACAACAAATCTACTATGTATGACTGGATTAACACTGGGAAATCTTCCTTAAAATTGCAGACGGAACATATCAACATGGGAGAAGAGAAGAAGGAGAGATTTTTACTTGTTAAAGTGAATACTTCAGAATTGTTTAAAATGTTTTTCAGAAACAATTACATTTACAACATTTGTAACTTTTTTGGAAATCTATCATGATTTTCAAATCTTATCTCTTTTGTAAGCCAGGGTTTTCTGACTGGTAATACTTAAGGTCCTACAAAGGATCAGATAAAGGATTCCTGAAAATGCTGACATTCATTCCCTTGATCTAAAAGACATCAGTGAAGAGATGAATAAAATATAAATTAAAATAGAATAAAATGAAAACCTCAAAGAAAAACATCAAAAATCCTTATTGCACACTAAATAGGTTGATTTTTTTGTCTTCTATGTCTTTTTTAATACTTTCACCTCACCATTGCTTTATACTGTTAATAAATGTACTCCTAATCACCAAAATGAGGAAAACAGAGAAAAATGAGATTCAAGACTTATCTTAATTAATAATAATTTATGTGACCAACGTGGTGTTGAGTCTTGCAAAGTAGACTCAAGAGAAACTTCTCCCAAACCAGTAAACAGTGATGTGAGGTTCCAGGCACATTTCCTTTACTTGCTTCATCTGCATTGTTGCACATCAAAAGCATTTAGGTCAACCATGCCAGCTTTCCTTGGTGACTCACAAGAGATTATATAAATTGTTGGTCATGCTGTAAGACTGTTAATGCTTGCTTAAAATAAAACTTATTTCAGGGAATAAAAATTTTATTGTTGTTGTTTTTCTAACTTCTCCATGAGTTGGCTTTAAAATATGCCCTGAAAGGAAAATGAAGCTTTAATATAATTTTATTAAATATATACAGTCAGAACAGACCTTCCTAGTTCTCTGTATTTGCACATTAAAACAACAAAGGTAGCAGTATAAATGAGAACCTGTTACCCACAATAGTGACATGGGATGTGGCAAATATGTCGGTTTCTAATTGAGTATTGGTATTCAGTCTCTCATTGTTTTCTCTTCTTTCTGCAGGACTCTCAAATTCCCTGCCAGCCAATGACTTGGTCTAGTAGATCTAGTACTTTCACAAGGCAAGTGTCAACAATTCAAGTATGATTTGAGCCTCTCACTTCAACAATAGAAACAAAAGTAGGTGCTTTACCTAACTTAATCTTGGAAAAATGAAGTTTTGCTGAATGAGTAGAATATGAAATATCTGACTTATTTTTTTCTGACTACTCTCTACTTGAGCTTTGGAGTCTCACTCTGTTTCTGGACCAGTTTTCTGCACTCACTTTCTACATTTTCACAATACAGACAGTAAAATCAGAATGTAAAAATCCCTGACTCAAGGCCATCGCCTTGTAAGGAGGACTCTAACAGCAGGGGCTGGTCCAGGTCATCAGCTCACCATAGGTTTCCAACATAGACAGTGGAGCCCTTTAGAGTGTTCTGTTCTGATAGCATTGCTCGCTCTGATACCTTTACCAAAGGACTTTTCCTTTTGAATCCTCTCCTTTGGGGGAATGCTGCTCTATTCTTTATTTCATTTTTATGGCTCAATTTCCATGTCTTTTTCTTATCCAAAACCAAATAAATAAATAGTATCTCTTCTCCTAGAGTCTTTGTAAATTTTCCTTCTTATTTGAATATCTGATTACATTGCTTAGTTTATTAACTGTGTTTCCTGGATGCACTGTCCAGACTATTTATCCTATATTTTTTCAAGAGAGAGGACAGTGAGAGAGAGAGAGAAAGATGGAGAGAAAGAGAGAGAGAGAGAGAGAGAGAGAGAAAATCAATTTTATTTAGTTTCTTATGTAGCTTTCATTGTTCCGCCCTTTGTTATGTACAAGGTGCTAGACTTCAAACCCGCATTGTTGCGCATGCCAGGCAAGCACCATAACCTCTGAGCCTCCACTCTAGCACCCTATTTATCCTATATTAAGACAAGTTCTCAAAATAGATGTTTCTCCCTGTTCACACCATGGAACGTTGGGCTAGAATATTGATTTTCTTGGATGCACATATCAGTCTTGTGTTAAAATCTAAAGAACTTTGTATATCTATAACCACTTATCCCAATGTCAGATATAAAAATGAGGCAGATTGTGTCATTTTCCCTGGATGAAACTCTTTATTGGAAATATAAAATTACCAGTTAACAGTGATTGGGGACATACCGATGCTAGCTGCATTCATACATGCTATCTCACCTAATCCTTGTACCAACTCACTAAGTCTGGTTATTTTCAGCAAACAGATAATGAAACTAAAGTCCAGAAAGTTCACATAACTCACAAAGTCTGCACAGCTAGTAATTAGTAGAGTTGGAATTTAATGTCAGAGTGTCTGAATCTAAATCTAGTACCTATTTTTCTTACCATGCTTCTTATATTCTCTAAAACATTAAACAGAGAAATGGGATATGGAAGTTCAGTTCCCACCTGTCTCTGTTCAGCCTCATGATTTTAGATTGACCTTACATCATCCATGCCCAAGCATTTCCATCAATAAATTATTCACCATTTATTAGAGATATTTTTAAAATTCATGAAATGTTGCTTAGAGATAACCATGGAAATAAAGTGTTGTACATACACTTTTGACCTAAAAAGATTCAGAAGAAACCTAGTGGGAATTAATCTATAAAGGAGTCTAATGTGTATCATTTTCCCTGGAAGACTGTGTGGGGAAATGAGAATGCATTTGCAGACGGCAGGAAATTATATATAGCTGCTAAGAGTAAGTAATGTGATTAGTAGATGCAAGTGGATCTGATAGAGATGCGTCTATTTGAAATATCTCAAAACAAATTTTGTATTTTTGATTTAACAATGACTATAGTATATTATTACTAATGAAGAGATTTGTCTAGAAAGAAGGGTCTCTTCTCATGTTATTCTCTTAAGGAAATATGGGGAAGAGGAAATGCAAGGAGTGTAATTTTTTGTTAGAATAGGAAGAAATAATTCCACCATCTGCTTTGTTACTCCCATGGGAAACACAAACAAATGTTGGAAAGGGATGTGTGACAAAGAAGAAAATCTTGCCATTGTCATTGGCTTGGAAATCTACCAAATATATTTTATATCTAGCCCTTTGACACAGGCCAATTGTAGTGAACAATTTGTGTGTATAAAGGTATCATTTCTTTCTCATACACACATCTTAACCAATATGATATTTTTATCTTTATGATCTTGATGAAATAGAATAGCATTTCAAGTTTTTATGTTGTTTTTTCAATTGATCTTAAACAAATAGTGGTTGCTCTTTCATTGTCTCCTTGGATTTCTGATATTGTGCATGACCTTTCTTATCTAGGAATGGCCTCAATGCAAGTTGAGTGGAGGTTCCTGAGAGGATTGTAGTGAATCTAACTTATTTATCACTGTGTCTCTCCCAGTGAACACAAAAAGTAGTATATACAGAGAATAACAAATATTTGATGACTGAAGGGTTTTTTCTTTCTAAACAAATACATGGGCATATTAGTGAATCACACAGTTTTTCAAGATCAAGTTGTGTTGTTGAAGTTTAACTTCAAATATTTACCTAATCTTCTGTCTATATTACCTATCTGATCCCCCATCCACGCCAATGGAGGCCAGAGGGAGAACAGTGGGCATAAAAGATAAATTCAGTAAGGCTGCAGCTGTTGGTGAGTTGTTAGGCAGAAACTGTGCTGCAGGAAGAAAATAAAGATCATATTAAAGAAGGAAGGCCAGACTGAGTCAAGAGTATCATGATCTAATGGACCATCAAGTCAGGGGTGTATCAAGACCTAACAGAGGTTAAAAAAAAAAGTCAGAGACACTGGAATAAGCAGTAGTGGCTCAATATTGGGGAAAATGAGGAAGAGACCTCAGTAATCACTACTAGATTTTTGGTTATGTTGGCATGAGTTTTCAGGGATATATATGTGTGATCCGTATAAAGTAGGGTAGAAACAACCGGAGACCAGATATTCAGAAAAATGGTTTATTTATCTAGGTGATTGGCACTTTAAATACCTGGGGGTTTTCTGATATTTGCAGGTTATTCCTGTGTTCTCAAGAATTTTGAAGAACCCATAATGTACCATTGTTCTGTCACAAAACTATCCACAGATCCCCTGAGCAACTTAGAGGGATTGCTTTTCTATTATGTTATGGAAAATGTTCACTCTTTCCTCAGTGCAGAGAAATGCAAAAAACCTGGCAAAGTAAGGGAAATAATAAGAAGGAATTTAAAATAACCATGATCTAAAAAGATTTACCACTAATGTAATCAAATATAATCTTTGTTTGAAAACAGAACCCTCCACTGTTCACCCATAAGGGGTTTGTGTAATTATTTTTGTGTTGGAGTGTATTTGCGGAATAGCTGCTGTGGAATCCAAGGGGGAAAGTTTTATTCTTTTAAGTTGATTCCTCCTTGTCACTCTAAAAATCAAGAGGAAATATTCTTGTGAAACATATATGGAATAAGCAACACAGAGGCCTTTAAAGTGTTAAGACTGCATTCCCTGTCCCCATGTCTGGCCCTGATTCCTTAACTTTGGGGCATGAATTTTCCTTGCTTAAAATAGCAAAGGTTGCTGTAATCAGTGAAGCACAATCATGGTTCTGAAAGGCTAGTTTTTAGACAGTTTATATCATAGACATGACAGCTATATGCTAAAATCTCCTGGAGACATTTTTATAAAAAACAACCCTGGGGAAGGTGATATTACTAGATATTGGACATATTTATTTTAGGTAAAGTACATCAAGTAATATATAAAACAGATACAAAGAGGTTAAATAATAATATGAACATTAACATTAATCAGACCTTGTGACACGGAAAAATACGCCTTTTGTAGACTAGCATAATATGGAAGTGACCAGATATTTGGGATAATAAAGTTAATAATCAAAGTTTTCAAGTTATCACTTCATTATCCCATCCTGGATTTGGCTTTTTTGAAAATCTTTATTTTTTAGTGACAATAATAATCAAGATTTTTTTAAAGAGAAAGGGACAATGAGACAGAGAGAGAGAGAGAGAGAGAAAGAAAAAATCAATTTTGTTTACTTTTTCATGTGGCTTTTATTATTCCGACACTTCCTTGTATATGTGGTGCTGGGGTTCGAACCCCTGTCCTCATGCATTCCAGGCAAGTGCCATAATGGTTTAGCCACCGTTCCAGTCCCCAGTAATAGAAATTTAATAGATTTTTATATATTACATAATGTAGTCATATCATTTACTTCCAAAACTCTGTGAGGTGTGTATAATTTTAATCCCCTTTCACAGATGAAGACATGAAAATTACCCAGTCATAAGCAAACATTAATGTCTTAGAGCCAAATGTAAATCCACTGTGCACAGTGTTAAATCCAAAAGTCCAAGTGTCATCCTCTGTGACGTTCACATAGTCAGATCTTGTAATGTATATTTAATATATATGACTATGTACTTATACTTTGAGTCTTCATCTAAAACATTCAGCAAAACATCCAGGTATACGATTGGCCATCATATTTGATTACATTAGTGGTAAATCTTTTTAGATCATGGTTATTTTAAATTCCTTCTTATTATTTCCCTTACTTTGCCTGGTTTTGCATTTCTCTGCACCAGAGGAAGGAGTGAACATTTCCCATAACATAATAGAAAAGCAATCCCTCTAAGTTGCTCAGGGGATCTGTGGATAGTTTTGTGACAGAACAATGGTACATTATGGGTTCTTCAAAATTCTTGAGAACACAGGAATAACCTGCAAATATCAGAAAACCCCCAGGTATTTAAAGTGCCAATCACCTGGATAAGTAAACCGTTTTTCTGAATATCTGGTCTCTGGTTGTTTCTACTCTACTTTGTATGGATCACACATATATATCCCTGAAAACTCATGCCAACATAACCAAAAATCTAGTAGTGATTATTGAGGCCTCTTCCTCATTTTCCCCAATATTGAGCCACTACTGCTTATTCCAGTGTCTCTGACTTTTTTAAACCTCTGTTAGGTCTTGATACACCCCTGACTTGATGGTCCATTAGATCATGATACTCTTGACTCAGTCTGACCTTCCTTCTTTAATATGATCTTTATTTTCTTCCTGCAGCACAATTTCTGCCTAACAACTCACCAACAGCTGCAGCTTTACTGAATTTATCTTTTATGCCCACCGTTCTCCCTCTGGCTTCCATTGGCGTGGAAGAGGGGAACAGACAGGTAATACGGACAATAAACAAAATTGTTCTACTTGACTTTGTCCAGCATTTTCTAAGTGCATTTGAAACACCAATACTCTGATTACTTAACAATGACTCTGAACCCATTTTGGGGTGCTCTAGATTACTGAAGTATCATCCTTGAAGTATGGAGAAGAAAATCATGACCTCTAAAGTAAGCAAGGCAGAACTGTGGCATGTAGAATTTGACAGGCAGAGCTACAGGGATCTGGGACCAAACAGACCTAAACATTAGAAGAATTTTCAGAACTCTTCTAAACAAAATGTCTTTTGTCACATAAAACAATTTCCCAAGAGAAAAACATGTAGGTTCATGCATGTGTGCACATAAACAATCTAGAGTAGAAATCACTGTGGAAGTGGTCTCTTAATAACTACCCTCAATTAGTGGCAGAGAATGTTATACAAATTCCCTAAGAAACCTTTTAAAAACATAACAAGTGGAGTTCATTTCATGTTCAATCATTTAGTGATGTTTCACTGGCTTATATAGCCTACATGCAGAATAACAGTATTTTTTAGTAAGCTTTTACCACTTTCTAGTTCAAAGTAGAAATTGAATTATGCATTGATTTTAAGTATACTGGTGTATGTTTATTGGCTGCCAGCTACTTTCCTCTCCTTGCCCTGAGATAGCTTGTTCATTTATTATATCCCAATTCAATATTCCTCACACAGAAGGGTTTAAATAACAACCTGGCCAATACTCAGAATACTCAGGAATGGTGATTGTGCTCTGACAGACCTTAAGTCCAGCTCTACCAGCTGAATTTCCACCTTTTTCCTTTTGATTCCTTAAAATATTAAAAATGATTAATTAATTAATGGATACCTGCTAGCATCTCTGGTACTGCAGTGCAAGCGGGGGCTTATTCTCAAGGGCTATGGTGAAAGCTCAGGACCGAGAACTGGAGGAAAAGAACGCTCATGTGGTTCTCATGCACTGACATACAGAATTAAGAATCCTGAAGTCACAAAAAAAGAGAAACAGTATCTTACTTGAGGCAAAGCCCAGAGGTAGAGAAATGGGGTCTCTGTTAAGATTCACAGTTCAAGGGTAAAGAACAGATAGATCTGTATTTTTCTACTTCTCCGTAGGGTGTTAGTATGAAAAATTCGCCTCTACCTGCCTCTGAAACTCAGCTTACAGCTGCGAAGAGGAGTGGAAAATTAACAGATGGACCAAATCATTCATATTACTTAAATTGCCAGATAATAATAGCCAGAGAACTATGGGGCAAGGATGCTGGAATTTGGTTTTAAATTATCTTGAATTTCTAATACAGTTCTCATAGTTTGCATGGGCATCTTACTAGATCAGTAATACCGTCCAAACCACTGCCATAAACTTTGTCAATAATTAACATTTATTAGTACATTTTGTCTTAGCTATTTATGAAGCCATTTCAACGATAGAATATCTGTCAGAAAGATTTACTTTATTTTACTTTATTTGGACCCAAATTTCCAACAAAATAAAATGGAAAAGCTGCGGGGTTATTTGGCTTGCTTTTCTTCAATGGAGGACTTGGTTTATACACCCAAGCTTATTTTCATTTCAAGATTAGTAAGACTCTATAATCCAGCTTCTATTATTGTGTGGATGATACAATAATCCATTATGGTTTTAATTTTATTTGTCTTCTCAAAATCATTATATTTTAAAATATGCCTGTAAAAGTTTCTTTGGAACATTCAAATTTTGCCTTTCAAAAGCTTTTGTGGTAAGATTTTAGTTTTAAATTTTGTCTTAGAAATTTTAGCCTTATCAGAAATAAGAAAGCTAAATTTTTAAGGTCTTTGTTTATGAAGCCTTACTATAAATTAGGAGAATAAAAAGAAACTGGAAACAGAAATGCTGGTCATCAATCTGCCACATTTTTTATTTGTTCCTACTTACTGAATATTATATTATGCTAAGGGTAACACTTTGGTTTCTTCCTGTGAATATGTTCTGTTGAGAGCACTACCAAAAATGGATAACGCTCTAGAGGAGCCCAAAGTCTTTGTGAAAATGTTAACCTACTTATAATTTGGTTGTTCACTTTGAGTTTGTTCAAGAACAATTACTTCATTATGTTGTCAGTAGTTTTTTAGTGGTTCAGTCCCTTTCAGGTCATGAAATGATTGGTAAGCTGGAATTTCCATTTCCTTTCCTCTCCGACAATCAGGGACTTCCATGGTTATTGACCAATGGTTAGGGAGCTAAATAATCGTCTAACATCTATGCTTATGGCCTTTAAGCTACCATCTGCTTCTGAACATCCCTGATTTCATTTCCAACACATTATCAAGCAAAACGCTTTCAGACTCACTTCCTGTAGGACTCCCTTCTTACCCATTTACCATTGTGCCCTTCTTACCCACCCACTCTGGATTCTCAGATGCAGTTTACTCCTTCTCCTGTAAGTAAGGTTTGTTTTATCATTTGAGTCAAATCTTATGAAATATATTCAGATAGAATCTGGATAGATTTTGTCCTGACCACGTTTCCTTTAGACTACATTTTGGCAATAGAAAACTTTAATTATAATACGGAATAAAATAGCAAAGACAAATCACATATTTGAGGCTGAGGAGACTTCATGGATTATTAACTTTGGGAAAGTAAAAAAGGAAATCAAAATAACCTGCTTTTTATTGTGTCATTGTCCCATCATGTACGGAATGTGCATTCACCCTGTGGCAGTCAGTAAGGCAGACATTAAAGATGGGATTATGACTGAGTCACATGTGCTCTCTGGCCTCATGATGCTTATAGCCTGCCTTAAATCAGTCATATGCCCCTTCTTTAATAAGGTAGATGGATCAATTCTGTTCCTGAAGTTCTCATCTCTTTTTTTTCTTTTAAATCTGATGAAATAAGAGGTTAAATTAGATGGTACCAAAGTCTTTCTGCAACATCATATTCAAAGAAAATTCACTGTGTCACAGAGCAGAGGATCTGGATCAAAGATCCTTCCAAATGCATCTCGCCAATTAGCCAAAAGCAACTTTGGCTCTCACTTAATTAAATCTGTATGTCCTCAAAAACGAATATAACAGAAAGGATTCTTCAGTCATAACAAAGTAAATCATAGCCCTGGCAAACCAGAGAAAAGAATATTCTTTTAATTTCATTTATAAATGTATTTGTATGCTTTTTTTGTTTGTATATATAGACTTGAACATGTTTGTTTTATCTAGGTCATAAAATTAGGTACCCGATAGTAATTGATTCTAATTTCATGGGATTTTTTTTTTTTTTTTTTTACTGGCTGCGAATTATGTTTTCAAGGCCGGTCCTTTCTCCTAGTCGTTTCTCACATGATCACTCCATGTTTGTCTCTAGGGATAAGCCTACAACACTGGGCTTCAAAGACACATTTTTTTTTAAGATCAAGGGAGAGAGTGAGAGAGAGAGAAAGAATCAAGTTTATTTATTTTTTTTCCATCTGAACTTTGTTTCTCCGACACTTAGCTGTATATGTGGTGCTAGGGTTCGAATCTTGTTCCTTGCACATGCCAGGTTTCAGCTCTAATCCCTGAGCAACCACTCCAGTCCTTAAACATACATTTCAAAAGTTTTTTTCACAGATATATTTTATGAATAACTGTGAGAAACATAATCCTTCGTGATACATAATAACTAAAGTTATTTTTTTCCCTATGTTCTGGCCTACTAAAAGCTACCACTAAAAATAGAAACAACTTGGCAATCAATATAACTGTTAATCTTATAGAATTAGATAATATAGTGAAGGTTTCTGGATGCTGAACAGAAAAGTTGAGGATAATTGCAAATGGCAAAACTTAGAGAAAGTGAAAAGAGGGAAATTTAAAAATGATAAATACCAGGAGCCTTGAAAGTCATTGGTCCTCTGGGAAAATCATCCCCAAAAGATTAATACCAGTCAGATGGTTATAAGATTCTCAGGAAGAGGCACATGAATGACAGAGATGTCAGCTCAGGTTTTAAAATGGTAGGTTTACAACACCCAGGTGGAGATGTGAAATAGTCAGTTACATTTGCAGCGGAGTCCAGATCAGAGCACAGACACATCAGAAGTCATCCATTCAGAGCAATTGAAGATCCTCCTAGCACTTTCCTTTTATTCACTGCACCAGACAACTAAGGGTTTGACCATCGAGTAGATGGATAATTGAAAAGGAACATAAAGCTCTGTAAGTCTGAGATGGATTGAACACAGTCATTAGGACAGAAAACAGCTCCAATAGGTAGTTGGAAGTGGGTGATGACATTTCAGCACTGAAGGAGAAAGGTAGAAGCAATGATAGAATTCCAAAAGCAATAAAAAATGACAACTTTTTGAAAAATATTCTAGGTAACCAAAAGAGAACATTACCTCTGCAAATAAAATGTGCTGATTCTCCGAAATGTGCATAATTTCTTTTAACTGTTTTTGTTGGCTATTAGTTTGATATTTGTACATGCACATAATCCATTTCACTCCCCTTCCTCTTCCCTCCTCCCATCCTCTCATCCCTTTCCTCAAACCTAATGGTCTCAATTCTCATGCAATCTCCCCTTTTGTTCCGTTCTAGTTTCCACATATGGAAAACATATTTATTGTTCTCTTTCTGGCTCTGATGCATGAGTTGTTTTGAAATTAGGCTTGAACCATTTCATTAAAATTTGAGTTCACATTTTTCTAGTGTTATTTTCTTTTACATGGATGCAATTCCAAAGGCTATCGCAGACACGACACTCTTACCCCCTCAACAGTGTGCACCTAGGGCCAGCCCAGGACAAGGTATAGTGGATGCACACCACAACATGTTTCATGAGTGGACGAATGGCTTACCATATTAAATATATGTGATAGCCTGCTGAGCTCAGGCACCACAGAAACTCATTCCAAACTCTGGAATTTGAAAGCCTCAGAATTCTCTTATTCCAAGTCTGAATTTGGGTCTATACTGTACAAAATATTTTCAGAATCTAAAAATGTCAATGAATAAGTATTTTAGACCTACTCATTTAAAAAAAATTCACATCCTATCTTACTGTTGATCTTTGAAATCATTTCAATAATGAAACAGAAATAGTAAAAGGTGACATCATTAATGATTCATTATTTCTGCTCCCACTTGGAATATTCTATTCATGGTTTAATTTCACTTGAATAGTGTTCCTTGATTTTGCAATAGGTCGCAGTGCCTTGCTTCCATGCAGAAAATATTGACCCACAGTAAGAAATTAAATATACATAAGAATCACATCAAGTACTCTTTTTTTTTCACTTTTCAATGTAAGTCACTTTGACGACAAATTTTAAATGGATTAAAGCTCCAGTTTATGGAAAAAACCAGTGTGTTGTCTCTCCCAAGGACTTTTTCCTCTAGTGCTGGGGGAACCTGATTTTTATTTACTTTTCTGCTAAATGTTTTGCTTTTGATATGATGGTCCTTTTAGGTAGGATCTGCTTTGCATTCTTAACAAAATTTGGTTTACTTATCACATGATATTTACTTAAGGGAATTTTTTATGTGTTTCTGAATATTTCAAGGCACTCTTCATTTTTGCTATATATGAATAGTAAAAAAAAAAACTTCATAGCAAAGCAACTTTCTGCTTGGCTTTGTCTGACTGGCTAATTGATTCATCATTATCCTTGGTATATTTCTTGCTTCCTTGGAGTTTGTTCTATCCCTCTATCCCTATCTATAATGGATTAAGTTTGCTGCAATTTTTTTTTTATTCATCCCATTGAATGGTGAACTTATTTCCTTTCTGTTTGATTCTAGCTGGCCCAGAAACTACTTAAAAATAGTGTGGTGTAAATGACATACTGACAGTGACCCAGTGATAGCTCCAAGCCTTTAAGAAGATGAAAGATTCTGCCTCTTCCACCTGATATACTCAATCTTGAATCACTCTATCTCCATATTTAGCTACTGCACTAGGAGAAGTTCAAGGCACATGGAAAGCTAGCTATATCTAAGTACTCTAGTTGAGAGCTGCGGATGACCATTCATCTGAGAGCCATCATTGACTTCCAGACACATGAGTAAGAAATCTAGGACATCACATTCCAATAGATTCTTCAGATGACTGTATTCCAGTTAATTTTACATGTAACGTAAGAATCATGAGTTAGCTTTCCATTACTAAGACAAACACCTTGAGATAATCAACTTAAAAAGGTAAAAGTTTTATTTTGGTTCCTAATTTTGGAGGTTTCAGTCCTTGGCCATTTGACACCATTGCTTTTGAGTCTGTGGCAAGGCAACATAGTGCAAGGAGTATGTGGTGGGCAAGCTGCCCACCTGACAGTGGCCAGAAAGCAAAAAGAGAGGAAGAGGAAGAACTGGGTTCTAATATTCCCTTCAAGGGCATGGCCCCATTGACCAGAAAACCTGCCACCAGGCCTTATCTTTCACCACCTCTCACCAGCACTATAGATTATGGACCAAGTCTTCATCATATGAGCCCTTGAGGGACACTTATTCAAACCATAACGGCTACAACATGTAGCTCAGACAACCAACAAAATCATGAGAAAAATAAAATAGGTGTCACATTAAGTTTTGAGTTGGTTGTTATGCAACAACGGATAGCTAAGGCAACATCTCCAGTGCAAGGCCTGGATCTTTTATCTTTCTTTTTTCTCATCTTAGTTTTGCATATCCCTTATCCATGGTTTTTCTAGCCCCATTTTTTTGATTCTGCTTAACTCTAATTTGAGAGCTCCATAGAAAGGTCCACCTGTAAATTTATGATTTTTTGAAGACCCTAAATACCTAAACACTTCCAAAACAAATTTAATAAGTAACAGAAGTGATTCTGTATTTTTGAAGGTTTAGAGAATAAAAAATGGTCAATAACTTTATGACTCCAGCTGTAACTGTGGTCAGAATTGCATTACTAATTACCATGCTATGTGCATCCAAAATTAAAGGGATCTTGCTTTGAAATTCATCCTTATCCTCTTCTAGAGAAGATGAATTTTCAAAAGTTATTTTCCCAGTTTGTATATCTGTATATTCCTTAGTCTACCTGTGATATTTAACCCCTGCTTGATTCTTTTCATATTCCTCTTCTTCCTTTTTTCTCAAGTTCTTTCCTGAACAGAATCAGTCTTGTTTACTTTCATACCCCAAATTTCAGTGATCAGTTCTGAATGTGCCTAGCAAACGGGCTCAGTAATAATAGCTGGGCATCTGACCTGCCTGTGCAACCCACAGTCAAGACCCAGGTGGAATGCTTCCTTTCCCATAAAGGCTCCCTTGTTCCTATTAATAAGGATGAATTCCCTTTGTTTGAATTCCTATAGCTCTGTGTTTATATTTTGTGGAACTCATCAAAATTTATTTTTGCATAAAGAGCTTGTGAATAGAGATGCATTTACGTTTAATCTTCCAGGGTAGTCTGTGTGACTTTGAGGACCTCATAACAAACACTTTTTTCTTAGTCCTTATTATTTGGCAGCACTAATGATCTTATTTTTTATTTGTATCATAATCACCACTAATCCATATCTATAAATTATTCCACAGAAATAATAATTTAAACATTTATCCTTAAGTCATCCTTATTGAGACACTGAACTGTTAGAATATTCTATATTTAGAAATAACACTATGTTGACCTTTACAGCACATCATGAAAGATTTTATATAAGAAAGTAGATTGATTCCTTGAGCACTAATTGTGCAATCCAAGTCTCCTTTCTGAATTCATTTTTGTCTACTTGAATTCTCATGTTAAGATGTTTTCATTTGTAATATCCATGAGCCAGTGTTTTCTCTCTCTTGAGTCCCCAATTTCTGAAACTTTAAAACCTTCATGAAAGCTTTCAAGGTTAATGCCAGCTGGGTCTATCATCTTGACGAAAACAGCATTGCTTCATCATGCCATTTTACCTTTTAAGTCACTTATTTATTTGGCATGACCCCAATTTCTTACTAAAGCCAACTCTGGGATAAAAACAAGTGTACAAGTGTTGTTTTTTAAAAAAAATCACAAAAATACATAGCAAGAATGTAGGAATTTAGAAAACAAAAAGTTACCACCAAAGTGTTTTCTCTCTTTTCTTTTTTATTCTTTAAAACATAAAATAATGGAATAAGAGTTTAAGGAGGAGAACAATGACACATACACCCTTTAACTTCTCTAATCACCTAATGCCATGTTTGGTAGAATAGATGAGTTAACAAATATGAGAATCTGTAAGACATTCAGGTAGACATGTTCACTTAGTAGTTGGTTTCAAGGTTGCTTATGGAAGACAAATTTGGTTGACTATACCAGCATGAAAACCATCAGTGTGCAAATAACTAAACAATTGGGAGTGGTGAATATTTCCAGGGAAAATCCGAAGCATGAAAAAAAGAAGTAGAGATTTGTGTCTCTGGGTCCTTTAGTGGGAATGGAAAATAAATTGTCTCAAAGAATATGATACACTCCGGCCAAAGAGGTAATGAATGCTACCCACAAAGAACAATTAGATGCATGCAAATATCCATCTAGCTTACAGCCCAAATAGTCCATGATTTGTCTATGCAAACAAAACTAAGCATAGAGAAAGGAAAAAGGGGTAAGGTGGGAAGTTTGAGGTGTTTCTTGAATACATGGGAAAGTGTTCATTTTGTTCTCTGGAATCCAAAGGCCTACAAGATCAAGCATATTTGCCAGAATGTTCTTCCTTCTTCCTTGGCCACTTCTCTTCAGAAACCCTCTTGAAAACTGAACTGGAGAATTGGTCTGTCCTCTTTCCCACTTAGTTTTCTAAATCACACAGCTGCTAACCATGATGCCAGGATTCAAAGAAATACAAGGAAATAAATATTCCACCTAAATTCACCTGCTCTGCTTCTTACCACACTCTCTTTCCTTAATCCCTGCTGTGCTGAGTGATACTGTGTAATGAGAAGAATTTCTGTACCTTTCTGAACTCTGCTTTTTCTACTCTGAGCTCAGGTCTGGCCCTTCTGACCCTACAGAAAGAAAGGTGTGGCCAAAGCAGAAACTTCACACTCCGCAGACCAAAACCTGTCTTCCCTAGTCTTATCTCCCACTCCACTGCTCTGATGGGAATGAAGGTCACTTCATAATCCATTTTCTTCCCTTTCATGAATGTTTGAAATGCTACTGTTTTAAGATATTTAAAGTGAGGAGCAGGTGAGTGTCTGTGGCAGCAGTTTGAGGGAAGGATGATGCCAACAATTCTCTAACAAGCTTTCTCCTCTCTACAAATGTGTTTATTTCTATAGTGATTTTTTTATTCCTATGTATGGGGTATGGGCCAAAGCCTGTAGCAAACCCTGTTGGGTACCTAAGCAAGTGGAGCCCCCAAATCACCCATCCATATTGGCACATCCTTGCTCAGATATTTGCCCTCCACATGGTTCTTTTTTTTTTTTTTTTTTTTCCAGGAAGGTGTGAGGATCCCTGCCTCCAGAGGGTGAGTCTTAATGATAATGAGTCCAAGCCAATAGAATCATGGATTCCGTATTTCTTGGAAGGGATTAATTTAGGAAAAATCCTGGCAATCAACTCTGAAGAATGAGACATAAGGGAAAGGTTGCTAAATAAGTCATGTTTTTTACAAAAGGATCTCTGCTTTTAAGAAGAAACAGATACTGTCCTACCTCTGTGATATTATTTGGTGAAGATATGATTGTGGACAACTTTGCAGCCATCTGAAGACCACGAGAGATGCCAAAGGAAAACAAAACTGAATCATTAGGCCTAAAACTGATTGAAGGTATATAAATAGTCTACCTAACCTCACACCTTCTTGCTATCTGAAGTTAAAAATTTTCCTTATTTTTATGACCCTGAGTTAAGTGCTAATTCTTGTAACCAAAAGCACACTGACTGATACAAGGCCTTACTGAGTTGGGTGGAGTGAGAAGGTGAAGAATCCTGAAAAAAAAAACAAATAGATCAAAGAGAGATCACTGGGGCCCCATGTGGCCAATTTTTATTCAGTGTCACAGGTATAAAATAGTTGTCTAATTTTAAAATATCACAAATCAAATAATTTTAATATTTTCTTGACTTGCCAAAACCACCAAAAGGTTGAAGTGAGATTATTATATTTCTAATTTACAGCAAAAAGTTAAAAATTAATGCTTCTCTCTGTTTCAGCATTATCTGTAGAAAGGTCAGCTATGCATTAAAACCTCTCTCTCAAACAATTTTAACTGCAGCCACAGGTTAAGCCCATTCCAGTCCTTCTCTTTCTTCCCCCTTCTCCTATTTTTGTCCTTCATTTTTTTTCTTCCTTGCATCAAGCTAATGGTATCTTGTCAATTAGGGCAAATTTTTCATCCTGGCTTTTCCCAAGCCTGTTGCTCTTTGTTATTGTCTGAATTCTATGGCACAAAATTCCAAGAAGGGATATGGAAAAGTCACATTTCTCTTAGGAACCAAGAGCACAAAGCTGTGAATGCTCACACTTCAGACATTACTATTTTTTGTTCTAAAAAATTCACAGCTTCAAACTGTGGGAAGCTCAACAGGACAAATGACCTGGTTTCTTCAGCAAAGAATTTGCAAGAGAGGAGGAAGAACGAGACCAAGATGAAGGGGGGAGCTTAAAAATACTTTTCATTATATTTGTGCTATTGAAATTGTGGTTATTTTATAAAGAATTAATTTTCAGAGATATTGAATAAAATATTTGCATATCCAATTATATGCACGGGTATCTGCTTCAAAATAATATGGTGGGTGGAGATGGCTACAATTGATCATTGGTGAAGACAGAATGAGTACGTTAAGGTTTATTATAGTCCCTTTTTAATTTTTGTTAGTTGTTGCATTTCTCTACAAACAAACAAAACAAATGGGGTAAGGAAGGCAAAGAAAGGAAATAAAGAACAAAGGGGAAGAGACAAAAAGAGAGAGAGAGTTGTGTGAGTGTGTGTTACAGGAATAGATAACAGATGAACCTGAAAACATACTACCAGTGATTGACTTGATACTGCTGGTTCATCAATGGTCCACGTCCACAGTTCCTTAAGGATATTAGATCCTGCCTTTCAGTCCCACCACATGGACCATGCAAAGATTCTGAAGGAAACCTGGACCTTTACAGATTTGCCCAACACCAACTTTTCACCTCATATGCCCATATGGGAAATTTCCCTTACGACAGCCTTTGCTGATATCAAAGGAAGGACTCAGTCTTCAGGTAAATTTGCGGCAGTTTGTTTTACCTAGAAAGCCATCAGCACATATATAAAAGGAATTCCTTAAAACTGCCATTTCTGTCAATCTTCTCCATATTTATATGATCTTCATGTGAAAAGGAGGCCACAGGCCAAATTATATTTAAATATCTCATTTGAAATTATCTCAGAAAATGTAAAATTATTTTTCATTCATATGACTCATTCTTTTATGAAAGACCTTAAGTTCAGATTCTAAAATCTTCCAAATATTCACGTAGTTTTATTAATCTGAATTTGTTAATTTAATTTCTAACGACTTCTGACACAAGTCTTTTTTACAGCTCATTTTCATTTACACAATACAATGCCAATTTCCAACTCTGTGTAGCTGATTGTGGACTTTAGTCCCTGAAACTCAAAATAAGCGTGTCCTCCTTCAACTTGGAATTCACCTTGTACAAATTTCTTTCTCTGAATACTTTTTCAGCTTCATGGTTCTTTAGAACATGTTAAACGTTCAGCTTGCAGGGTAACATGTTTAAGATTAGGAAGTATATCGCCTCACATCCTATAACACAATTGGATTCCTGAAGAAGATTGACACACACTTCAATATGATGGGGAAATTGGCCCAGGGATCAAACAAGTGGAGAGCTCTTATATTTAGAGCATTTGTCTTCTCTTCCGTACATAACATATAAATCTTTTTCATATTTGGAAAATTTATTGACCATAATTTTGGTAAGAAATAGAGTACATTTTCTACTAAAAAAAAAAAAGCCAAAAACTCCCAGTTTATTGGTTTCTTGAGATAGCTACGATGCAGATATGAGATTCAGGCTCAGTCAGTCAAATGCACCAGCCATGAATTTGGCCTCTGAAGCTAATCACGTAAAGAAGCAGAAGTACTGGAGATTTTTGTTGCAGAAGCAGCAGCAGCAGAAGCAGCATTACTGGGGCCCAGAGACAGGATTAACAGTACCACCATGACAGCAGCCAGTGCCCAGTGCCCGTGACAGTGTGCGTGACAGCTGTAGCATTCATATTTGGTGGTGGCGTTACTAGTATTCTTGTTGAACTGCTTCTCAGAACCACATGGCTGGCTTGATTCTGCATGCACAGCCACCTTTTATACTTGCCTTTTTTTCTGAGCTGGTCTTTTATCACTGCTAAAATTTCTGGTAGATGACTAGTAACTTATCTTCAGCATTTCCCCACTATCTTGTGTTAAATTGTATATCTTAGGGGAGTGATCTCAGATAAATAAACTCTCCTTTACTTAACCTGATTCTTACTCAATCTGATCAAGCCCCTCCAAAATCCAGGACCAAGCATATTCTCCCAGCTCTCTTCAGGGAGCATGTTAGGAGACCATGCAGAAAATTGGGTGTGTAGTACCTTTGCTTCCTTATTGTACTACCATGTTCCTAGTTGAGGTTGTGATAGAAATGAGTCCTGGTTATTTGCCCATGTTTCTCAAACTCCTGATATGTAACATCAGCTAGTGCAACCACTGCATTCTACCTTTATGCCGGATCTGTTCTCTAGAAGGGGAAATCTGAACAATCGTACTGTCATTTTGTGCCAGGGACTGTCGATGCTCTCCTTACCACCAGTGATAGGGGCCTCATTGCCTGCTGGGCAGTTGTATGATCCAGCTCCAAATCCCATCCCTGTGTGTGATCTCATGGACCACTACAACCACCATCTCTTACAGATTGCACTCCTTGAAACAGATTTTAGACATTGACTAGCAAATGGGAGATATAATAGAGAGTGCTCTTTGATTCAATACCTTTGAAAGAGAAGAGGAAGGAAGAAGGCAGATTAGTTAGGAAAAAATAGGGCATCATGTGGAGTCAGTCACAGCCTCAACCATCTATATGGGAAGTCCTGAAGGTAGATAACCCCTCAGAGCTGTCCCCAGTTGAGGAAAAGAACTGGGTTACCATCCAGTTTGGCCAGGCCATTTTGATCACCTGAGGCCATCTCCGAAGTGGCTTGGCAGTTGAGTGCTTTTGGCCAACCCTCCAGCAGCTAGGTATGTGAGTCCTTCATTTCATGTTCTCTATGGAACATCAAATCATCTCTTAGTGTGTTTCTGCTTCTTAGAGGGAGAAGGAAAGAATAAAGCTGAGCCAGAGAGCCTCTTGAGAAACTGTAATACCACCATGACTACTAGAAAAACACGAAGACTTGAGGAATATGTGTGATTGGACTATTTCAAAATAATTTTAACTAGCTACATGGGAGTTTGGTGATAATATTATTTATTCAGATTGCTGACAAAGTCTATTGTGCAATTATATTTTCATAGAATATTCAGGAGAGGCAGTTATCCTGGACTTACATTCTGGACTCAGCTATGTAAAGAAGAAAGGAGAGCATTTTGGGCAATGATACAGCCCAAAGAAAATAAGCCATGTCCAATGCACTGAAAGACATTTGATACTGAACTTGTCTTGTAATACAAATAAAGGCTTATAGGTTAGGAATTGCAGATCTATTTCCTCTGTACTATGACAGATGGATTAAGAAGCATTAAAAATCTACCTTGCCTAAGTGGCTGTGTAACTTTTCAATGATAAAACAATATGATCTCAGTGAAGGAATTCTCAATAGACCATGAATTTATTTGCTGGTATATTTCAAACATAACTTTAAATTGTTCATAATGACCCTTTCTTGCCTGTCCTACTTCAGCACATTCAACATAATCCAAAAAGATCTCAAGAGGAAAAAAAGTGCTACATTGTTTTTTGTGTGCTTGACCTTGATTGTGCTTCAACTTAAGTTATGTCTCTCATTGACCCACACTAATGTCCCCAAGCCATTATTACTCTTACATTCCTATATTGTTTTTGGCAGCAGGGGGTAGGATGTTGAACTGTCCCTTATTAATCCTTCTATTGGTAGCTAATGTCTGCTCAGATTCACGGGAGTGCTCAAGCTGGTCACAGTGGTGACGCAATGGCATTTTTGAATTATTTCAGGCTCCCTGGGAAGGCATTGCATGGCCTCACATGCCATCTGCTGAGCCATCTGCATCTTACCCTGGATCCTAAATAGTACCACTAGCCTCTGCTAACTTATTATATATGCTATTCAGTCAATAAACATTTATTGAGTGCCTACTATGTGAAAGGCAATCTACAAGGTAATGAAGAGAAGAATTTCTTCTAAGAGAATTTTCACATTGGGAAGGATGTGCACAAAGTTTTCCTCCAGGTTTAAATTTGTACCCACAAAGAAGCATTTCATTCAGCCTTTTATCAAGAAGAAATATCTATATCTATGTATCTCCCCAATGGTAGTGATATACAGTGCTTTAAATTATCTGTAGTCAGGTAATTACAGTGGTCATAAAATGAGTGGAGGTGACACTGCTTTCAGCTTGTGAAGCTTTGCCTATTACTCATCCTTGAATGAGCAGACACCCAGGGAGAAAAAAGATAGATAGGCTTGGTAGGGGAGAGTGAAGATCTTAAAAGGGGCAGTGCTCCCTGTTCCATACACAGACATGATATTATTCTATGTACTCTCTACTCCAATGAACTAGACTATTTTTATATTAAAAAAAGAATTCCAGCCAATATGTAAAAATGGGAAAAATGCCCTTGATGAACTCTTTCCTATGGTAATTATGTTTTCAACTGCAGTATTTATAAAGTCTTATGTTTACGGAACACTCGTGATGAGCCAGATGTCGGGTTGCCTTACAGAGGCAATTTCATTTAATCCTTTGCAGGAACTCTGATGTAGCTATTAGTATCCTCATGCATGTGAGTGAACTGAGGTTCAGAGAGATTTAATAATGGGACAATTGGAAACCTGAAAAGAAACAGATGACATTTCCTAAAAGGATAATTTTTAAGGTGGAAATAGGAGCCTATTTCCTATATAGAGAATCTACAAGGTATGCTGAATTACATGGAAGGAGGACATACGATACTGTCAACAGAAATGTGCAACCTCAAGGAGCTTCCTCCAAAGAGGAAAGATAGATACTATTAAAGAAACATAAAAGTTTACAGAAAAAAAGGGCACTTCGCAGGAGTTGAGGTGCCGGAGGAATGTAACCAGTGTATTATGGGTTGGAGGAAAGGTGTCCCCCAAAAGCTTGTGTGTGACAATGTGAAGGCTGAGGCAAAAGGATTGGGTTATAGGAGCCTTAACCCAATCAGTGTGTTAATGCCCTGTTAGGGATTAACTGGGAACAGTACGCTGGTATGGTATGGCTGGAGGAGGTTGGTTTGGGGGGACGTGACTTTTGGGTATACATTTTGTATCTGGCAAGGAGTTTCTGTTTCCTGGAGCCATAGGTTGAGCCACTTCCCTCTGCCACACTCTTCTGCCATGATGTTCAGCCTCACCTTAAGCTGCAAGTGGAGTTGGCCTTCTGTGGACTAAGACCTCCAAAACTATGAACACCAAAATAAAGTTTTCCTCCTAAAATTGTTCTTATTGGGTCTTTGGGTCACAGCATCAGAAAAGCTGACTAAAACACAGTGGTAGGTCTCCCCAGGGAATAAAGACATCTACTCATGGAACAATACCTGGACCTCTCTCCACCTCCTTCTCTCATCCTCCAGTCTCCTGAAGATGTTAATCAAACTTCATCTAGAAGGCCATGAAGCCCAGCTGATGTACTCTGAAAGTTCAGCATGGACAGTGGGGCCTGATGATCCACCCCTCATAATCCCAGTGGCTCGGGAGGTTGAGGTAGGAGGATTGCAACTTCAAAGTTAGCCTCAGCAGTTCAGTGAGGCTCTGAACAACTTAGTGAGATCATTTCATGATAAAAAGTAAAAAGTGTATGCTGCTCAATGATTAAGCTCCCCTAGTTTCAATCCGTGAGATGAAAAAATAAAATAGGCCCAAGAGACTCATCTTTTCCAACCTGTAAGGATACAACCAGAAGGTGCTGTCTACGATCCAAAGAGGGGGTCCTTATCAGACACTGAATCTGCCTGCCCTTGAGATTCCACTTAGGCTTTCAACTTTAGTCCAGAGCTATGAGAAACAAATTTCTACTGTTTAAAAGCTATCTAGCTCATCAGTTTTCATAATAGAAGCCCAAAGGGACTAAGATGGTATTTTGAAAAAAGGATTTTTAAGAGAGAAATTCCTGTTCTAAGGAGAATTTTAAAACTTTGATAAACTCTAAAGATCCCTTTAAACTCCAAGATTTTGTGATTCCATGAGCACCCAACACAATCCTGAGACCTCTCAGGCACCAATGAGGATTGTTTTATGAATTAGTTATACAGAGTGCTAAAGCAATCTTATAACTAGAAATGATACATTCCCAAGGAGAGGGGAGAATTAAGAAGGATCATATCTTTTTCAGGAATGCTTTCAGCTGCTGGCAACAGAAAATTCTGAGTAGATATGAATAAAGTAAATCGGGCTGAGTGTTTGTCCTGCAGTTGTAGGTGGTGAGGCCCTTGCAGTTCCCTGTCTTGTTGAAATCCACTGTTCTATTAATATATCTCATTATGCAATATTAATATACTAACATAGGAAAAAAGTTGGAAAATTTCAACAAAACTATAAATCTTCATTAATCTATAAAGTTCTTCAAAATAGATAATTAGAATCTTGAGATTAAATATGCTATCAACATAAGTATATATTTAAATTTAAAAACCCTGATACTTTTGGCTTGAAAATGAAAAGGAATTAACCTGGAAACATTTCATTTGTTTTTCAAAAATATGAGCAAAGTAAAAAGAACCCCAGCACATTAATATGTAGCAAGTGTAGTATAAATGCAAAATGAAGGCAATAAGTCCTTTTTTCCAAGGACTCTAATGTGAAAACTTTGTTTTTAAATACTGAAAATGGCTACCATCTGTTCTTTTTCTTTAATATACAGAGTATATTAAAGGAAAAGAACAGACAGAAGAGAGAGTAAAATAAATTATTTGTCGACACTTTTAGGGAAGAAGTTATTACAATTTTTCTCACTCCAAAATTGCTTTTTGAAGCATGCAGGTTGGATGTACTTGAGCCAGCATTGGAAAATGTCCAGGATATTCTGGAAGTTATTAACTAACTAAAATCCATGAGACCAGATGGTAGCTACCTGGAATTTTAAATTAACCCAAGGATGAAAGTGTTGAACTGTTAGTTAAAATGTAAACACCTTTCTTTAAAAGTACAATGAGCCCAAGAATGAGCGTTTGCTGGGGAGACCCTAAGCATGAGTAGAGTCCCCTGGAAAACTATAAAAACTATAGCCAGGGAGACACTGTCAAAGGTTGAAACACTGCTCATGTTAAAACTTCAAAATGCAGACAAACTGCGTTCTTTCTTTCTTTCAGAGAGAAAGAGGGACAGTGAGAGAGAGAGAGAGAAAGAATCAATTTTATTTAGTTTTTTAAGTGGCTTTCATTGCTTCATTGTGTTCATAGTGCTGAGGTTTGAACCCAAATCCTGGCACATGCCAGGCATGCACCATAACCACTGTGCCACTGCTCCAGCCCTCACATTGTGGTTTCTGAAGAGGTAATCATGCTGGCCTTATGGAGAGAATAATGGAGACAAATTCATTCCTTCCACAGACATTGAGTCCCTGCTTGGTGTCAGACACTAGGCTTGGTGACAGGAAAATAATATGTTTCAAAATATTCCCAAACTCAAGGAACCTCAATCTAATATCTGGGGGAGGGGAGCAAATTAGCATCACCATATTTAAAATTTGATGGATTTTTCAGAACTATGTTTATGTTTCCTACTACAACTATCTCAAGGAATCAGGGTGCTTCATCCCGTGTTCTTGACTTGACTATAGTCAAGGTCAAACCTGTTGAAAATGAACAGAAAGCCAAGTATCCTCAAGGACTCCAACTATAAACAGAAAGTGATAAGCAGAACTCCAGTAGAAAAAAGACTCCTGGAATGGTGAAGGGCATCACAAATGGCAGCGATCAGCTTCGAGGATGGCATAATTGGGTAGGCAAAGGAATGAGCCAGCAGCTGAGCGCATCTCTTCTGCATTTCTGTCCTCGTTCTGTCCACCTTGGCTAGAGGTGTTAACATGGTAGGATTATTCAGTTTGCTGATGATGCCCAGCAATCATAGGTATGATTTCTAAAGAGAACTCTGATATAAATAAAACAAGTGTGTGAGAAACTATATCACATTTAACTGAGTCTAATGAGAAAAAGTTGTTTAAAAAGTGCAAATGCATTTGTCTCTCAGAGCAAGGAGCTGATGAAAAGCAGCAGTATTGAAACTGAGCTGCCTCACCTGCTTACTGAGCAGCTGACGTGCCGTCGGAGTTCAGAAATGCCATCATTCAGAAAGTGCAAACACGCACTTATGAACCAGCTCCTATTAGAGGTTTACAAATAGTGGCTAATGGAATTAATGAGGCAATAACATGACTGCCTCCCTTTGATTCCATTTGTCAGGAAATTGTGAAGATTTTTAAATGGCTAGATTTCTTTGATCTCATGCTTACCTTAAAAATAAAGAGGAAGAATTGTGGAGATCTGAGAATTGCTCTAAATTGTTTATTGGGAATCTGGTGTGTGTGTGTGAAGAAACAAATACAGAAGGGCATTGACATAGTGATTTGAATACCACTTACATTAAGATGCTTTGGTATTGATGCTGCAATTCTAAAGATTAAAAATTGAAATAATTCTGCCTTGATGACAAATACCAAAAGGATTTATAATATCTCATTATTTAAAATATATCTCCTTATGCTTCTTATACAAAGTATCATACTCCATATTCATTAGCATCTTTAGACTAATAAGAAGGGAGAGAATAAACTACCACCAGGATTATGTTAGGTCTCCTTTCTTTGCAGTGGCATACAGTAGTTTTCCCTTTTAGTATTTGTCACAAATGAACTTATTAATGATTCATGAAATGTCTTTCTATGTTTCGACTTTCAGACTCCAGAATGACGTAGCCTTGTTCACTGTTATGTCCTAGGAGTTAGTATGCTGTCTGACACACATTTCTCAAGGTATGCATAGTGTAAATATCAGGAGTAAGGGTATCAGCGATAAAGGGAACCAAGCTCAGGTGAGGATGCAGCTCAGGAAAAAAGTGAGAGTCAGGCCTGGCTTCAAGGATCAAGGTGGAATGGTACTCAGTGACAAAGTGAGGGCCCCTGTTATAAGCCTGACTTGAAAGCATATAATAAAAATGAATACTTAAAACAGTAAGTTTTAGAATCACATCATATTTCCTAATTCTAAAGTATGTATTTAGGGGCTAGTGCATTTACAGTGCTTGCCTTGCATGTGCAAGGACGTGGGTTTGAACCCCAGCACCACGTACACAACGAAGTGTTAGAACAACAGAGGCCACATGAAAAACTATATAAAATTGATTCTTTCTCTCTCTCTTTTAAAATAATGTATATATTTCATATTTTCTATGTTGAAAATCAATAGCATTTTCAGATACAATTACATGAAGAAATTCTCTTTGTGACCATGCATCGAGCTGCTCACTTTTTATGTTTTGTTGCATCTATGTTATACTTTACTGTGAAATTTACTTTAAAATATTGATGATGTTTAATTGACATATGCCCAGCTACAGCTAGTCCTTTGCAAACTTCTGACTCTTTAATTCAAAATTACAATCTCCAAAGACACTCCATCCTTGAATTGCACAAAATAATTCTTATTTCAAAGTAATGTTTATTGCACAATACTAAGAAAAAAGTTGAATTTCCACTTTAAAGATCCTTCTAGCTCTGAAACTCTGAGTCATCTTCCTTTGCAGATGGCACTCTGGGATGAACAACAGGTCAGGGACATACGCAAAAGAGAGTATGCAAGGGCCTAGAGCCCGTGTTGCCTTTAGGAACTCAAAAATGTTTGAGTTGTGTTTAAATCAAAAGAAAAAAAAGAATGTTTTGGCTGGAAAAAAAGTCTTGATATCTAACATCAGTAAATTTATATAGCAATATAATGTATTTGTCTTTATACCAGTTGAAAAGTATAACTTTAAATAATTTTTATGGAGAAAGGAACTCACAAAGGCAAAATTATCTAGTGCCCATAAAGTCATAAGGTGGTCGTCCTTGGGATGAGATGAAGTGGATAGATTTTGTCCATTATCCTAAAGGAAGTCACATCTTAGAAGCATGAAATTCACTGGGTCTTCTTCAAATCAGGGCACATACTGACCTAGCCTGTGTTAGCTATTTTTTTAAATTTATATAACTGTAAAGTAGTTCTTTGAAATGGCAGATTTTAGTAAAGACTATCACTTGTATTTTGTTAAAATCTTTCAAAGTGTATTACAGTGAAAGAATGAGATTTCCCTGGTGCTGTTATAGTGCAATACAATTAGAATTTACATGAACCACAATTCTCCATTCGATTTATTTCACCCAATAGTTTTTTCAATAAATCCATCAGTAAAGTTATTGCCATGATGTATCCCAGACCCGCATCTCCCTTCCCCTTTCTCTCTCTCTCATTTTAACCCATCTGCCCTGAATATAAAGTATGGTAACTATAATGGTTCAAACAAGCATATCAAATAAACACAAAGTACAGGTGCAGGATCCAGGGTCAAGACTGGAAACCTTACCTCAGAAGCATAATTGAAAGCTATTCCTCTCTGGATATTCACTCAATCTTCATTCACAAATAGCAATTGTTTTAATGCCTTCTGTACGTAGGGAGCTGTAATTAGTCCGTAGGAATGGGAATATTTTAACATCTGATTTGTGTCCTTTTCTAATGACCCGCTAGAGGTGAGGCCCAATCTAAAGGAGATTCTGCTCAACTGCAGAGAGGGATAGCTATTTGAACAGATGCAGAGCTACTCAGCGACTGGCTGAGTCGCCATAGCTGAGAAAGTCTTACTTATTATGGACAATTTCAGATAGCCCAAAATAATCATGAACTACTTTAATCTAGTAGACAGTGCCTAAGAGCATCAAAGAATTGGGTGTCTGATTGGTTAACATCGCCATAAGGATTTGGAATGAAATAGAAAATCTAGGACATGATACTGGAATAAAATGGGCTCCAGTAACTGTGACTGATGCCGTTTAACACATAATTACTACAGACATGATTCTTTAACAATTGAATTATAAGTATAAAGAATTTTTTACATGTGATTCAAGTCCTCCATTCTTGCCCTTGAATCAGGATACCCAGTTTTACCTTAACCATAATTTAGACCCCAAAATTCATAATCATGTGCATGCACTTTAGATATGAATAGATGATTTGTCCAGAATTGTCAATATCTCCAAACGTAGAAACCCAGAGGAGTCTGTAGGCCCACCAGACAAAACATTGAAATATACCCTAATATCTATAGCTATCTCATAATTACTATTTACTTCTCCAAAGGTCATTTTAGCAATTTTAAACCTACATTTTTACTTGGAAGGCTGACTGACCTTCTTCAGGGTCCCAAAGCATCTTCTGAAATTGGCTCCATGTTTTTGCCTAGCGGGATCAGTTGCAATCCTGTAAATAAAAACTAAATAAATTAAATTAGCCTGACAATAGACTTTCTGGTGTTTTTAGTTTCAATTATTCATATTAAGTAAAGAGCTGAGTTGAAGAAAAACTGATAAAGATGATGGATGTTTTTCTTGAACAAAACAGAATTAAAAGCATCAGGGAAGTCCAAGTAGCCAAAGCTAAAGAATCTGGTTAGTTTCACTGTAAATAAACAAGCATGATTTTTTTTATTACGTATATTTGTCTATATTTACTTATTGTACTGGGATTTGAACCCAGGACAAATGCTCTACCACTAAGGTACATCCCCAGACCTTTTGACACAGGACTAAGTTTCCCAGGCTTGTCTTGAACTTGTAATCCTCCTGCCTCTGAGAAGCTGAAATTATAGGGTTGTTCCACTACACCTGGCAAGCATGTTTTTAAATTAGAGATAAAATTTGATTTACTCTTTCTCCTAAAAACCTGGTAGAACAGAGTGAGGTTTTTATTCTCCCCTTCTCAAGTCATAATATCTCCTGAAATTGGAGCAAAAATCAACATTTAGCAATGTCTTCCAAGACAGAGAAACGACGACAGACTTTAGCATCCTAGAAGATATTCTACAGGTCTAGGGTTGAAGGTTTAATTACACAGATGATTCACTAATAAGATCTCATGAACCCTGACATTATCTGGGAAAGAGAAACAAATATCATGAGTTGAAAAAGTGGGGACAAGAGTCTAAAGAGATCTTTTCAGGGATTCCCAAGAGAAATGACCTTGTGAGGTATACAGTGCCTCTTCTGAAGGACTCAGGTCTTCTGGCAGCCTGAGAATAATATAAAAAAAAAACACAGGAACTGTTTCTACACTCCCCAACATCCTTTCTTCACTTCTGTGAAACCACATAACTCTGATGCCCCAGGTATGTGCTAGAAGTGTGCTTTTCATACCTGAATTAAAGCTTTGCTCTGGATATTCTTCTGGATCACAGTGTGTGTGTAACTACCAAAGAGAAATGCAGTTTAATAATTGGCTGTACTAGTACTCATTTCCAATTTTAAGGGAATGGTAAGGAAAGCAAATTTTAGCTTATTCTATTCAGCCAAATCAGTCTAAATGGAAGGATAAATAGACGAGTTTTTCTTCCACATATTTAGTAACAAGTTTGGTAAAATGTTAGCTGTATGCTAGTCTAGGTATTTTGGAGAAAACATAAGTATAATCAATTTAGAAGCTTTAAGGTCCAAGTTCAGAGGGAGCACAGATTACAAAATAATAAGATGTATTTCTTTTTTTTTTTTTTAAGAAAGAAGGACAGTGAGAGAGAGAAAGAGAGAGAATCAACTTTTATTGAGTTCACATGGCTTTCTTTGCTCTGACACTCAGTTGTGTACATGGGTACTGGAGTTTGAACTCGTGTACTAGCGCATGCAGGGCAAGAGCTGTAACTCCCAAGCTCCAGCCCCAAGATATTTTTCTTAGGTTAACAAAAACAACAAAAAACTGGAGGAGGAAGGTTTAAAGTTTATGGATCTGTGATACATGCGTGAACACACACACAGACATGTACACACAATTAATACAGGGGACTAAAAATATTCCCTTAGGGGCTTTACCTCTCCCCTATTACAGAGTGTAAATAGGAGGAAATTTTGCATTAAAAGTACCATGTAACTATCAAATAAAGTGGTAATAATACACTAGAAAGAAACTTCCAACACTCCCCATCTCACCACAACTGTAAATAGAAAACTGTACCAGGACCCAGGAAGAGTCGCAGAAATCACAATTGGCATTTGAGAGTACAAGCAACTTGATAATCCATCCAACTGACTTGCTCTTTAAATCACCAATTTGTTTGGTATGAAGACAAATATGCCCTGCAAATTCACTGTAGATATTGGAGGCTAAATGAGCTGGTGCCAGCTACAGATGTCCTGAGTCTGGTCTTGTTTCTAACATTAGGATGACATTTTCAATCCTAACTGAATAAGATCACTGATGAGGAAAATGCATTTGTCCTTATTTTTCTAACATATTTAATTTTTTAATTCATAATTTATTCACCATTTTCAAAATTCAAAACAAATAAAGAGTATATAATGAAAACCCTCCCTTCTATCCCTGTCCCTGGGCCACCCACTTACTTTAATGGTCTTGGGCCTTACCAGTTTCTTATATATTCTCTAGAGACCTGTTACAGTTATATGAGCAAATACTCATTATTCTTCCCTCTTTTTTGCATAAATAGTATCATACTACACCAACTGTTAAGCACTTTGCTTTAATAACATATGTGTCTTGAAAATCATTCCAATTCAGTACAAAGAGAGTTTCTCCATTATTTCTAAATGATTGCAAATATCCTATTATGAGTGACCATTCTAAGCTTAATTTATATCATATTGACTGACATTTAAGTTGCTTCTTTTCTATTACAACTATAATGCTTCAATGAATATTTTTCTTTTTTTTTATTATTTTTTGAACAACCTTACACGATTTTAACAAAATAATATAAAATGTGTATAAAATGTGTAAATATTCTGGATATTGCAATTATCTCCAGGAGTGCCCCCCCC